>ML270158.1:21776-84404 GCA_005239495.1 Nicotiana undulata | reverse complement strand
GACCTAAGCAACCTAGTGCTCTGATACCAACTTGTCACGACCCAAAATCCCACCTTCAGGCCGCGATTGCGTCTAACGTTGAACCCGCTAGACAAGCCAACATGGAAAACTACACTAACATATCATCACAGAAATAATAGCATTTACTAGAACAGATTAAAATTCATAACACCAAAGTAGATAATTTTTTCCAAACTAGGCAAAGGTAACAAAATACAATACGTTGCAATAATTCCCAAAACTCGGAGTCACTACTCACAGACATGCTAACAAAGTGCTAAATACAAAGTATGAAGAAAAATACATGAATTATCTCAGAAAGACTAGGATAAATGTAAGATAGAATAGGTAAATGTAGATAGAGGAGACGCCAAGGCCTACAAATGTCTGCGGGTCAACCTTTGAATCTATGAGGTGGACTGTAGGATACTCTCTCTAGCAAAGTCCACAGGGTCCGACAGCGGCGTGTGCACAACAATAAGAAGTGCAGGTGTAGCATCAGTACAACCGAACCCATGTACTGAGTAAGTGCCGAGCCTAACCTCGGCCAAAGTAGTGACGAGGCTACACCTGACAACGATAATCTGCCTGTACAATTCTACAAGATATAGCATAGACAGACGCAGGAATAACCAGATATGTATGGGATACGGGAGCAGTTAATGGGGGTAACAAGTGATAGATAAGAACAATTAATTAACACATAGCAGAAAGCAAGAGAGCATATTAACAAGAATGCTAACGTAATAAGTATAAATGCGAGCAATGTATATAATGGCACGACATCACCCTTTGTGCTTTTACTCTCTTCCTCACAATGTGACGTATGGTATAAGATAATATAAATCATGGTACGGCATCACCCTTCGTGCTTTTACTCTCTTCCTGACAATGCAATGTATAATGTGAGGCAATATAAATCATGGCACGACATCAACCTTCGTGCTTTTAATCAATGTGAATCATGGCACGACATCAACCTTCGTGCTTTTACTCTCTTCCTCACTATGCATTTTATGACGTAATCAATGTAAATCATGGCACGACATCACCCTTCGTGCTTTACACTCTTCCTCACCAAAACAATGACAAATCTCAAATGGCAAGGAATGTAGCATAGTGGAAATACACATCATAATCACCCAGCAAGGGGAGAATATCAGTCAATATCATAACAATTGCCCGGCAAGGGTCTCAGCTATAACCAATCCTTTCAATTATATCTCTTAACAAATTGGGTCCTCAATCGAACCATCATATCACAAGTTTATCAACAAGGATTTTCAACAAAAAATCAACTTCCAAGTAGAAATAATTTTCATAATACAATGAATATGGAAGTAATAACAAAAATTTCATCAAAATAGACTCACGACATGCTTGACACACAATGCATAGGTACTCGTCACCTCACCTATGCATTAAACATGATAAACACATAGCACATAGCACACAATACCTATTCCCTCACCAAAGTTACGCAAGACACTTACCTCGTGTCCAAGAATCGCAATTCAAGCCTCTAATACCGCCTTTCCTCTCAAATCCAACTCTGAAACGATAATATCTAGACATAATGGATTTATTAACATCAATAATTACTCAATACACCAATTCCAAAGCCTAATTATACATTTTCTACTATTTTTCCAAAACTACTAAAATTCGACCCCGGGCCCGCATGCTCGAATCCCGAAAATTCTCGGAGCAATCATTCACCCATAGCCTAAGGATCACTAATATGAAGTTTCTACTTGAATTCATAGCACTAATTGGATAGTTCATCAAATCCCCAAAAATCCCATCTACTACTGTAAACCTAGATTTTTCTAAGATTTAGTAGTTAATTTAGTAGTTAATCCCCTTGACAAGACATGAATTAAACTAGTAAAATAGAGTGAAATTACTTACCTCTACTGGAAATGGGTCGAGGAATGGTTTCTCAAGATCTTAGGACCCTTCAATGGAGGTTGGAATGGGTGTAAATGAAGGAAACCCGAGTTTTGACACTTAAATACAGGCTGCCTACAGGGGTTTCCGCACCTGCAACCCTGGGACCGCACCTGCAGTCCCGCACCTGCGAAAATAGGCTGGGGGAGCTAGGTTCGCACCTGCAGAGTTGGGGGCCGCACCTGCGAGGCTGGGACCGCAGAAGAGGTCCTGCACCTGCGGCTGGGAAACCGCACATGCGGTAACACCAGCAACAGCTGCACCAGCAGTTGTTTTAGCTGGGTTTTAGCCCCGTTGGGGGTCCGGGAGGCACCTGGGCACACCCGAGCCCCCGTCCAAAAATACCAACAAGTCCCAAATCATTATACGGACTTGCTTGAGTGCACAGAACACTCAAAACAACGCTAAAACTCAAAATCACATCCCAAAACCCCTAAAACCATAACTTAAGAAACTTCAAGTTCTTAATTTCTATAAACATGCCCCGGACCGACCTATACGACTCGGACTGACATCAAATTTTGCGGACATGTCATAAATGACATAACAGAACCATTCCCGGTCCAGTAATCACATTCGGGCCTCGATAACATGAAATCACGTTCCAAACCAATTTTCAAATTCTATGAAAATCCTCAAAACTTCATTAACTCTCAATTTCCCATTTTTGATCTGAAACCCGTCAAATCAAGTCCGTTCCTTACCAAATTTAACAAATAACTTAAATAACACATATTGAACTGGTTTCGGGATCCGTAACCATAATACGGTCCCGGCAGCACAAGTCTCACGTCGAGGTTCATTTTCATAAGCCTTTATTATTTTCAGAAAATAATTTTCTTTAAAAATTCATTTCTCGGACTTGGGTCCTCGGAATTCGATTCTGGGCATACGCCCAAGTCCCATATTTTCCTACGGACCCTCCGGGACCGCCAGATAACGGGTCCGGGTCTGTTTACCAAAAATGTTGACCAAAGTCAACTTTATTCAATTAATTATCATAAATTCAACTCTTTATCAAGTTTCAACATAAAGGCTTCCCGGCTAGGCGCCCGGGCTGTGAACGCACATCAAGGTGAGACTAACAGAGGCTTTTGAGGCCTCGGACACAGTAATAATTAGGTTTACATAAGATGACCTTTTGGGTCATCACAATAGTATAACCGATAATGAATGAAGCAGGCTCGTAGTTAAAGTAAGAGGATGGATTGACTTTCCCCCGCCACCTATAATTCTATATCCTTGTTTAGTTATGTCAGAATACTGAAAACTCCCGTAATATCAGAGGACCGAAAACTAGTTAGCTAGAAAATAAAGGGATTGTTACATCTATCCCATTTTCTGGATTCAGCGAAATTGGTACAGAATTAGGGTGGATCACCATTTTTAAAAGACACTATATTTCTAGCTACCAGGGACAAAATTATGCTCTTTCTTCAGCCCTCGAAATTGGAACTGAGAAATGGGTCAACAACTAGAGAAAAGTCGGGTATGTCAGAGTAGCTAATCACAAAAAGAACTTGAGGTTTTAAGAGTAACTCAAGAGCTTCACGGCTAGTGGAGCCACTACAAACATCAAAAATCAGCTGGATTCGTAGCAACATGGAGCAATTAACATATAACGACACTTAAACAAGTATTATGCAATCCAAACGAGGAGCGAAAATGCTCGTCTTCCTTATAACCAAAAGAAGAAGAACCTTCAAGAATAAGATGAGATACAAGAATAAGTAGCACGATCCAGCTACATGGAGGCTCGACGGACCCTAGCTTTGATGGAGATTTAATAATGTTTAAAAGTAAGTGAGCAGAAAAAATTCAGAAAATAACCTCATGGAGAAGAGGGAGATTCTCGCCAAGCAATTAAAAATTTAGCCTATTCCAATGAAAGCCTCAACAAATATAGAGCGAGGGCACTACCATACTAGAGATGATGATGATACAAAGCAAGATCTTCACCTATATCAACATTCAGATTGAACCAGAAACCCGAAGAAAAAGGGCCAAGAAAAGATATCTTTTTATTTTGTGTGAGCGTATGATAATGGTTCATCCCTTTATTCGATAAGAAATTATTCGGGTATAGTCCCTTGATAGAGTTTAGAAAGGCGCGTTGGAAATGGTAATTCTATAGCTACAACTTAATTCAAGTACATGATTATAGATCTCGATGTCATAAGAGATTGCATATAAGGAAATTTGCGGTGAGGTGGATTCACGAAATATTGTATCTCGTTCAAAAAGTAGGTGCATGCAATGGTTTGTGACTCAACTTTTATTAAGGTCATGCATATGAAAGTTCTTCAATATGGATGTACATATACAATAAAGAGTATGTTGGTACCATACCGATATACTATAAGGTTTGGTGGTGCAGTGACATCAATAGGGACAAGGGCACTCCCCTCTTAGCGATAGGTTCTACCAATCCCTCCACATCTCAATACATTCTCCTAACAAGCCCTTGGGCAGTCCCTTCGGACTCAATGGTGGGATCATTCCCTCCTCATGGCTTCTATCACACGCGAATTATGGTATCATGATTACTCATTTTGAGAGTAAGGCTTGGAGAGAAAACTAACTCCCTAACTTGAGCTTTATCGCACGATTGGAGTATCAAAGAAGGGTGAAATTCCTAAATGTCCATGTATCCCCTTAATTATAGATGTGGTCGACAACACACCGATAAGAAGGGCTCTACTAGACACGGCTCCGAGACATCCTAGGACACTTTTAAGGCCTTAGGCTCTGATACCAAGTTTGTCACGCCCCAAAATCGAGAGACGAGACCGGCGCCTAACCGGGTGAACCCAGTCAAGCGGACCTGGATTTCCTTTCCTGCCCAACATATTACCCCGCGTTCATAACATACATTATTTCATGTGAGTTAGCCGATTTTAGTTTCAAAGTACATTTTACAACATATATCCATTTGTTTCCTCTTTTAGCATTTCAACGATTGATATCCAAACATACATAATACATTTATAACTTTCCAACATGATCCACGGTTCCGAGTACGTACTGTTACTACCCAAAAATACATATATACACCCACACATGTCTACGGAGCCTCTATGAATACTAGGGATTTTACATAACTTGCCGGTAACAAGGCCCCGACTATACCTTTACACCATAAGCAAAAGAAGGTGGTATAATCCACACACGGCCACGAGGAGAAGGGGTGCTCACCATAACTGCTGAAGAGATGAAGAGGAGGTACCACAAACGGCGGGCTGAGCTACCTGCTACGGAACCACCTGCATCCATAACAAAGATGTAGCGCCCCCGGCAAAAGGGACATTAGTACTGTGGAATAGTACTAGTATGTATGAACAAGCTTTATCCCAAGTACAATCAACCAATACACAGATAAGAAAAAGGACAGTAATAGGACCAACAATCAAAACACATGGAAAGAGACAATCAAAGTCAACAATTTTACAATCTCTCCTTTTTCCTTTCCAACACCACCATATTCACAAATTTCATCAATTTCATATCAATAGTGATAATTATCACATTTCCACCCTTATTACCTCGGCCACCCTTATCACCCCAACCCACACCTTATTACTTCGTGTTGCAGCGCGCAACACGACCCCGCCTGACAATTTATATTTCATAACAACACCACCAATAATTTCATCACAATAGCAACAACAACAAACAATTTCATTATAAGAACTTTCCTTTCAAGGATCACAAATTCACATTTATAATTCAATCACTTGGCCCAAAGCACCCCAAACTTTCATCAAAAAGGATTTTCATATACCAAGTGTTGCCATAACTGTCAACTTATTTATAAGACTTCACATCAGTAGCTTCCAACAATTACCGGCTTTTCTCATAATGAAGCAGACATACCAACACACAATTTATAATCTTATCTAACACAGTGGGGTGGCAACCAATCATATTTCATATTTCAATCCCAAACGATTACATCACAAGAATCCTCCTTTCAAGGAACACAAGTTCAGATCAACAATTCGTTTATTTGGGCCCAAGGCACCCTAAGGTTCACCAAGTAATAATTCATGTACAAAGTATTGCCGTAATCGTTCAACTTATTTACATCGTTTCATATCAATAACCTCAAACAATTACAAGATTTGCACATAATAAGGTAGGCCCGCCAAATCAATGTTCACAACCTCATATAACAAAGTGGAGTGGCAATTAACTAAGGCAGTAAATTCACATATTTTCATACAAGTACAAATACTGTATGCTCTCCACAACAAGAGGGATTTTACAAGGGTTAAACTTAGCCATACATACCTCAAAGAGCTTTTCTTAAGTTTATAAGCACCAACACCTCTAGCAATAACAATCTATAAGGAGATAGCGGAAATCAATTAATAATTAGGAAGATTACCCATGATATAACTCTCTTAGGAATTTCATCAAACACCTAGCATGTGAAGTAGACTACAAGGTTTAGAAATGGCAATCTCTTCTTCCTTCACCCAAATTTTAACATGAACTACCCAACTTAGTTCTTTAATAACACGTACTACAACTTAGTCCCACATGCATGGCCTATTTCTAACCCTCACAACATATTTGAACTCTTAACTTCTTGCATGAAGTTTTTTGGAAGTAGAACTTACCCGGAAGGAAGACAATCTATGGTTATCTTTCTTGATTCTTGAAGACTTGAGCAAGATTTGGATGATTATGAATTTAGGCCCCTTCTTTCTCTCTCTATTTGCTCTCATCTCTCTCTAAAATCAGTTGAAAATGACCCCAAATGAATCCCTTAAACCTATTTATGAAAATGGGGTCGGGTTATAAAAATAGGAAAAATAAGCCTCCGTAACAGGGTCTGCGATCGCAAAATGGACCGCAGAACGAACATGCGGGCTGCAGAATGCATCGCAAAGTAGCTGCCCAAAACTGGGCTACACTGGTCCAATCTGCGACGTATCTGCGATCGCAGAGTCAAAATGCGACATGAAATGCGATCGCAGATTTGACACAGGATCACATTTTTTCAGCCTTCGGTAATTTGACCAGAACTTTGCGTAGGAATGTCCAAATGACGAACAGTTTGAAGAGTTGGAAACTAGACTCGAAGGCCTTTCATTTGATAGGTTATTCATCACATAATACATTATACATAATTATATATGCTCCTTCAAAATGTGTACTAGTGCAAATACCTTTGGAATTTTAGCCTATTATGGAATCGTCCCATTTGGCTTAGCGTTAGGAGTCCCCTTGGACCTCACATCACTTATTATATGACTCATACACTAATCCACCATATCCAATTCTTTTACATTATAATTAAAGCACCTAAAATATTACAATTAGTCTACCTGGCACCCCGAATCCTATATTGCTTAGCAAAATTTTTCGGGGCCTTACAATCATGCCCTCTTCAATTCGTCTCTAATCTAGAAGTAGCTTCCCAAGCATAAAATAGATAATAAATAGAACATAACTAATGACTTGACAATTTAGCAATTAATCATAGAATTGAAGAAACAACAATATATTAGCACCTTATTAACATGGTTAAGTCAACTTCAAATAATATTAAACATGGCTAAATCACAATCCCAGAACTTATGGGTTTTAGCCACTCATGATAAAATCAAAACAATTTCACAAGTGTTGAATAGTTGAAAATAATAAAAATGACAAAAACTTATAATCTTGCTCCTAAGTATTCCACGTGTCACGACCCAAAATCCATTAAGGTCGTGATGGCGCCGGACACCACTGTCAGGCAAGCCAATCCTTTAATAGTTAAGCCCAATTTCCTGTTTTAGCATTTTCGAAATCATTTCCTTCCTCTTTAACACGTAACAATTAAATAAAGTCCATTAGGTGAAAAGTAACATTCCAATATTTCCATTTTTAATAAGATACACCCCAACATAACCCAGAACCTAGTGTCACAAGTACATGAGCAATTTCTAAGAATTTATACAAATATACAAGCTTGTCCGAGATACAAATTGGACAAGGACTTTAAAATAAGGTACAAGTACATATGAGAAAGGCTCTGCCGGCAGCGGGTCGTCTCTGGATGATGCAGCTCGTCTAAGTCTCCAAGTCAGCCATATTTCTATGAAGGTACCTGTGCAACAAAATGCACAACAAGTGTAGCATGAGTACGAAAACAACGTGTACTCAGTAAGTATCCCGCCTAACCTCAGACAGGTAGTGACGAGAGGTCGACTTGACACACACTAGGGTCCAACAATGTAATTTAACAATATATGACAACAGCAAAGGCACACGAGGTTAATAAAATCAGTATACAAAATGATAATAACTGCAATTCAATAAAACACTGGAAGTAAATAAATAATTTCTACTTCATTTTCGCCCCAATATCTGTCAAGTCATTTTACATGAAATCATTTAACAATTTACGTCCTTAAGACAATTTAACAGTTCAAGTCGCGAGCGGTATATCATATGTATATATATGCATAGGAAACACTGAGGGTCGTTCGGTCCGAACCAACAATAAAAGTAAAATGTGCATTGCCGAGGGTCGAACGGCCCGAGCCATAAGTGCACATTTGCCATAAAATAATCATATCTATGCACTGCAGAGGGTTGAACGGCCCGAACCATAAGTGCATCTTTCAATCCGATGTGGCGTACGACCCGCTCCTATGAGAGTGGGGAAATAACACTCCTCTCGCGGAATAAAAATTGTGAAGCGGTCACATGCACATACAACATTTTTCTTAATTACTTTCAATAAACAATTCCTTTAACTTACCAATTCCTGTGATCTCAGGGAAAACCGAAGTTTCATATAACATAACTCATAAACCACATAATTCATTTCTCGGAAGAACACAAAGCATGATGTGGGTCCTATACTACCCGAACATGGCATAATAGTATCTACGCACGGACTCCCGTCACCTCGTGCATACGTAGCCCCCGAAAACAATAGCATATATTCAGTTAGTTCACCTAGGGGGACAATTCCCCCTCACAAAGTTAGAAAGGAAACTTACCTCGCTCCGAAATTCCATAAACGGCTTCCAAGCCTTTCCGACGATTCCAATGGATGCACGACGCCCCCAAACTATCCAAATAACAACAAATCAATGAAAATATACTCTATTATTTGTAACAAATTCAAATTATATAATTTCCCAGCTCCGCTCAGTGAATTGACCAAAATCCGCCTAGGCCCACGTGCCCGTATTCCGAAATTTCTCGATGATAAACTCTACCCATAGCTTTACTAATTCGATTATACAATTTTACTCAATTATTCATGCTCAATTCGTGGTTAAATTCTAGGTTTCCTTCAAAAATTCCCAATTTTTCCTCAATTTCTCATATCTAATCCATGTAATGATCTTGTATTTAACTTAGAAACGAGTAGAAACATCTTACCTTTAAAGCCTGATGAAAATACCCCTTGGAATGCTCTCAAAAATCGCCCATATCAAATGAAAATGTGAGAAGAAATGCCAAATTTCATTTTAAATTGAACACTGCCCAGAAACAACCCTATGCGATCGCACAACCATGCCCGCGATCGCACAGGCCATCTCCTGCTCACTCCGGGATCGCATCTCCAGCCATGCGTTCACACTGGCTAAGCCTCCCCCTCCCAACGCTCCCTTGTGCGATAGCACTGCATATCCTGCGGTCGCACAGGCAAATCTCCATTCTCCTTTGCGATCGCACTCGTACATCCACGATCGCATAGGCAAAAACCTCGCCCCTCAGTTTCTTCTCCGCAATCGCAGTACTAAGTCCGTGATCGCACTGAACCCCCAAAACATCAGAAAAAAACAGCAGCAACCAACACTTGAAAATAACCCGTAAACTCCCCGAAACACACCTGAGGCCCTCGGGGCCCCGTCCAATCACACGACTCAGTCCCATAACCTCACACGGACTTGCTCGAGGCTTCAAATAACATTAAACAATGCATAAATCACGAATCGCGCTAAAATTCAACTTTATGAACTTTGAAATTTCAAACTTCCACTTCCGATGTCGAAACCCGTCAAATCACCTCCGATTGACCCCAAATGCTGCACACAAGTCATATTCAACATTACGGACCTGCTCCAACTTCCGGAATCGCATTCCGACCCCGATATCAAAATTTCCATTTCCGTCAGATTCTTCAAAACCTTCAAATTTCTATCTTTAGCCAAATGACTTCAAAATAACCTACGGACATCTGAATTCACTTCCGATCGCGCTCCCACCTCCAGAATCACCATATGAAGCTATTCCCAGACTCGAAATCTCAAACAGACATCAATATCTCTGAAATGTGCTTCAAGCCAAATTTAGGAAATTCCTTAAAAAATGCTGACTTCCACAATATACGCTGAAACGCTCCCAGGTTATCCAAAACCCGATCCGAACATACGCCCAAGTCCGAAATCATCATACGAACCTGCACGAACCTTCAGATCATTATGCCGACGTCGTTTACTCCAAATCCCAGTCTTAGTTGATTCTTACAATTTTAGGCTTCCGAAATGAGAATTTTCCTTTCAATTTAACTCCGAACTTCCCAAATTTCAACTCCGACCATACACACAAGTCATACTACCTGAAATGAAGATGTTCATGACTTTCAACAATTGTACAACGCGGTAGAGCGCAAAATGACCGGTCGGGTCGTTACATTCTCCCCCACTTAAACAGACGTTCGTCCTCGAACGTGCCAAGAACTTCTCTTAAGTTCTCTGAAATCACTATTTAACACCTCGTGCACCTGCCCGTGATGCCACAACCCAGTTGGGAACATAAAATTGATCAAATCTGATTATATCCTCCTTTATCTATACAGTAAGATCACAACCCATTTTTTAACACTAGAAATTCTCTGCCAGGCATGTTCCCAATACATGAACATAATGACAATTACCACACGAGGCACCAGAACCCAACTGCGTACCTTTTCTAAATCAGCACCATACACTGCATAGTCCATCATCTAACCACAATGACGCTCCCTTAACTTTAATAGCCACAATTCTACGAATCCGATGCTCCCAATGCACTTTATAAGATTTATATATACATCCAGCTATGATGCTGACGATACCACCACAACGGAGGGGATGTGTAGAAATTCCTAACCAGCTGCAGAGTTAACCAAAACATTGAAATCTCTTCTCCTTACTTAGATCATCATCTCATTACAAACCAAATACTGGCATTTTTTCTCTACCATACTTCACAAAATCCCATCACACTGATCTCTGATTCCAATTGTCTCGCCTCACCCAATACGAGCTGCTCAGGTAACCAACCACCCCAGACATGACCAACAGTCTCACACGATGCCACAATGCGCCAATAGGCCAAAATTCAAATATGATACATAAGGAAATGACTAAGGAAGGGACCACTCCACTCACGCTACTAATATGAACTTTCCCTAGAAAATAGGAAGTAAAACACAAGAAAATAATTATAGGAACCTTCCTCACATCACATTGTTGCGGCGTGCAACCCGATCCAAATGACATACCCGTGGCGGCGTGCCACCCTATCCCATCATAAAATTTACATAAGGAAATATACATGGAGCTGAATTGCTCAATATTACAAATTACTGAATTCTAGTCACAAGCACGCTTAGTGCAGAATACCATTCCGGGGGAGATTGATAGAGCCATATGCTATAAAACTCAAGTACAACTGAGGTGCGATATATGATCTGAATCTCAAGAGCCATCATGCTCAAATAACCTCATTACTACGCAGAATCTCAACACATAAGAAATTATCAAGCCGCTTCACAACTCACAGAACACAATTATAATATCCAGGAATTGACGAAGGCGGAACAACATCTGATATTCCATGCCCCTCCTCGAGGAGCGCTATACTGAATTGAACACATCTAACTCACATGAAGCCCATGATCTTGTTTTAATCAATTCACACACTTCCAGTCAATTCTGCTTGCATTGAACTAGGCTAATAGCTTCAACTGGGTCCATAATACCCTGATTCTTCTCATAATACATAAGAACAACCATCATAGCTAGGACAAACACCCCACAATCCACAACCAACTGAACCGAACGCCTTCCAGGCATAAATTCTCAATTTAAGCAATATTACACTCCTTTATACTCGGTCTAATCTTTTCAATCCTTCAGGTGACTACAAGTCACACCAATGCAATCTTCCCGCGGTCAAGCTCCCACGACTTTCTACTCAAGGTAAGAAGTCTGCACATCCCTACTCCTGACCACACAAATGTTGCAAAACACATCAAGAACCCATGACCAGGACACAAGCCTCTTTCACCGAACATCGATCTCAAGTGATAGTAATGATAACACCAGCTTATTCTAAACATTCAAATCCCTTGCTATTGATCCTCCGAGCTTATGACATCCTTGTTAACACCGAACCACAATCTCGATTCTTACTTCTAGTTACATACTGCTTACCGCGCCTATCATGACAATATGGAATGGTATAGGAATTTCATATTAACTCCTGAACCACTTATAGGGTGAATACTTCATCATATAGAAAACCTTTTACTTACCTCGATTTATGAGAACCATAACCACACACGAGTGATTTCTCACAACCACCATACATGCAATTCCTTAAGTAGTGGTCTGAACCATCATAAACCTTTCGGGATCCTCCTATACTTGACAGGCCATAGCACTTGAATGCTCCCAAATGGAATCCATTACGACGGCCGACAAGCCCCACACAGATCTGCACATACCACACACATACTCAATCATAGCGAAGGAACTGATCACTGCTGAACATGCACCATGTTAACCATGGCTAACCAATCTATCTTTTTTTAATCATCTTTAATTGCTTCAGAGAGTGTAGTAACTTCCTTCAACTCATAGTAAACTCAATCCCCTTTCTCAGAATTGCGCTGTAAAAGCTAGATTCTCAATCATACTGCTGCTTGCAACCCTTAAACACCGCATTCTATAACCTTCAAACTTACTAGGACCACTGCTAAGAGTCACCCACTCTGACTGGCCCCGAGTACAATCAACTCCAAGGCTCTTCTAGCACATGAACATCCTCTCAATGAAGTACGTGACTGAGTCACTGCCCTTACAACTTTCCTATGCCTTAAGCATAAATACTGAACCTTTCGAAGCCCAACCCTGGTCCAATAGGACCAACTTTTTCACGCATTCATCAAATCCCATGCACGATCACCCTTTTACTCCTTTCCCTTAGCTGTAACGACTTGCTAATACGCCGACAATCTGCAACCCCATGAGAACACAATCCTACAAGCCAACTGCAGGTTGTGGGACTCCCCCACTTAGCCTGAAACTACACCCTTGCACCACTCTAGACCCTACTGAGATCCTTTCTTCTTTGTTGACATGACCTTGCTCAACCGACCCGTCAAATTCTTCTATCTTCTCCGGTTAGCATCCCCTAAATACTCAAATTCTCTAGCACCAATCACACATTTTTCCTCCTACCGAATAGCCACCAGAATCCCTCGCTAAACTTGCCAACCATACAACCGCTAACCTACTCACAGGAGACAACCCACATGTGGAAGTCACCAACTGACACCTTCCGACAACGCTGCATTGCACACCCTCTACAACATCAATATCCCATCCTAAGCCTGTTTTCATTCACCAACTTTACCAGTCCGTCCGCTCCTCATGGATATATACTAAATGCGCTACGATATCCTCAAATTCATTGCCACATTGCATCATTCTTCATTCCTGATAACTAATCTCTTTTGTATCCAACCTTCTGCCGAAATAATCCACATTTCAGTTTAAGCTTGTGGACCTAATCCCTGTCCACTAAAATTCTCAAATCACTCCAAACATTTCCTCAAGATAGGCAATTGTCTTACCACTGAACTCATATGCCACGCTGCCACTCTCCCACTCTGGTTAAACTCATTCCTTCCAACACTACCTGACTTCCTTCTCTTATGCCCGACCCCTTTTATAATTTTAGCCGCAGCCTAACACTTCTCACATGACGTCCTTCATCGTATGCTTCTCAATTGTGGCCTCAATTCTATATCATTCTCTACAACACCTAAACCAGCAGATTACCGTAACTTCGACTCCCCGAAGATCATCTTCCTCGAGCTACCTCAATAAGAAACGCTCATTCAATACTTTGACCACCGCACACCACAATCTATGACAACCGCTTCTTAAATACTATTTAACCACACCCTGACCAAAAGCAACCGAAGAAACCATAGCACCGGCGAGCTTATCACATTCCATTCGATTAATGACGACGATATCACAACGCAGGTGAATATTCCACCTCAATTGGATACACCAAGTCTTGCTACTTTATCAATCCAGACCGAACCATTCATAGTCCAAATGCCTTTCCTCTGCCGGAACTAAAATACCAAAATCTCGAAATCACGCATTGAGAAGACCTCCCTTCAAACCATTCATCACCCCAACACATGGGCAAGCATTCTATATTCACCCCCACATCGCGCGATAACCAATTGTAACTATCATCACTACCTGAGCATAGCCCCAAGGCTCTCAGAAACACAACTACTGAGCTGAAACAACATATTACCCTTCTGCAGGGCGACATCAACAACCCAATCAATTACGTACGGAAAACATCACGCACCATATCTGTAGCACCATTACAACTCCTCAAATTCCCGATTCAAAACAAGCGTTTCGCGACGCGTAAGATTGAGTAGGAAGAAACATAGGCATAAGCCTTAAGGGAATCAAATCGCACGATGAGGAATCAAGTAGGGAAGTACTCCTAACAACCTTGTAGCCTCTCGAAGATAAGTACAGACATCTCTGTATCGATCCACAAGACTCTACTAGACTTGCTCATGACTCGTGAAATGTACGTGAACCTAGAGCTCTGATACCATGTTGTCACGACCCAAATTCCTATTCAGGTCGTGATGGCGCCCAACACCGGAGTCAGGAGAGCCCACACTAGTTTGCTAACGAAATTACTTAAATTAATGAGATGTTCACATACTTGTCCAGTTTCAATTTAAGCAGTCCTTAAATGAAAGTGAGGAAGTAAGGCAAAGTGATTTAAAGTAACTCAAAAATCTTTTTCCAGCATAAAACAAAGTAGCATAATACTAGTGAATCAACTACGTGTGCCAAGACCTAGTGTCACAAGTCCACATGCGACTAGTGGAATATACAAAATAAACAAAATAGATGTACAACTATCTAGAAGGGTAGACAAAATATCTAACAATAATGGAAACTCCACAGTGCTGCTGAGGAACGCCAGGAAGAGCAGCTCACCGTGTAGTCTAATCCAGATGGATCTCTCAGTGGCGGACACCGAAATAGTGACCATGTGCAACAGCCTCAGAACTTGTACAATTAAGTACAGTAGTGTAGCATGGGTACATATAAACAAATATGTACCCAGTGAGTATCCCATCTAAACTCAAAGAAGTAGTGACGAGAGGTAGACGTGATACTTACTAGGGTCAATAACCAATAACATGGATAAGTAAGGCTAGACAGAAAAAGTAGTCATGAAAATCACTAAGGCATGAAGTATCAATTTTATAAAATTGCAATTTATTCTCGTGAGTCAAACAATAATCACCGCAAAAAGTCTCAATATCCACTTACACGTGGGGTAATTTATTTAATAATAACAAGACTCTCAGTCAAATACATAGCACATAATATGTCGAAGCGTACGGTCGAAGCGACGCGAAAATAAATATGCACTACCGAGGGTCGAGCGGCACGAACCATAGATGCATCCATTACCCCTCTCGCGAATCGATCTTGCGACGCGGTTTACATAGATATAGGGCTACCCCGCTCGCGAATCATACATACGACACGGGTGCTCGTAGACATACACAAAATTTGTCAGGAAATTCAGGAATTTATCATGAATTATTCTTGAATTCAGAGATTAAAGCACTTAAACTCACACATAGCTTCCTAAATTCTCATGTCAATTTAAAGGATAATAAGCTACCACGAACACATGAAAAGATACAGGGAAGGAACATAAAGGCATGCTTGTGAAATCCTACATTCTACCCGACACACAAAGTAGTAGCTACACACGAAGTCTCGTCACATTGTGCATACCTAACCCCCGCAAATAAGGACAATTCAATCGTTTCATATATATATGGGGACCATTCCCTCTTACAAGGTTTGAAAGGAGACTCATCTCGCGTAGAATCTACTTCCCGATCAAGAACGCGCCCGAAACTTCAAACTTTACACCCGAGGACTCGAAAATAGTCAAATGCTATATAAATATGTCAATGCATGCTCAAAGTATGAAAATTCTCCTAATTATTTAGTAAAATCACTATTCTTGAAGAAATCCAAAAATACACCCCTGGGCCCACATGCTCGAATTCCGGAAATTTTCGAAGATAACACTCACCCATATCCTAAGGATCAATGATATATAATTTTTGTATGATTTTATGGTAGGAAAGTGGTGAAATTCCCTAAAGTTCATAAATTTTAGGTTTTCGCTCTAACCCCTTTGATTTCCAATAATTAGAACCTAAGTTTTGATGTAATAAACCAACATTTAAATGGAAATTACTTACCTCTTAGTAGCTAGGCCGAATACCCTCTTGAAAGCTCTCAAAATCGCCAATGGAGGAGAAGAAATGGTGAAAAATGGCCAAATCCCGTATTAAATGAGATTAGTGCCTCCAGTGATCTCGCACCTGCGGTCACGTACCAGCGACCAAATGATCGCACCTACAGAAATGGCCAAGGAGGCCTGGGGCCACACCTGCCGAGGAAGTCCCGCATTAGCGGGTCCGCGCCTGCGGAAAGAGGTCCCCACTTGTGGTTTGGACCAGCTCCCCTGGGGGTCATGCCTGCGCAGACTTGATCGCAGGGGCGGTCTCGCACATGCGACCTGGGCAACTGCACCTGCGGTCACACCAGATCTGGTGCACCAGCAGCTGGAGCTGCCGGGTTTTGGCTCTGTTTGATGTCCAGAGGCACCTGGGCCCACCCGAGCCCCCGTGCAATTATACCAACAAGTCCTAAATCATAATACGGACTTGCTCGAGCCTTCGGAACACCCAAAACAACGCTAAATCTAAAAATCACCCCTCAAGACCCCTAGAATCAAACTTAAGAATTTCTAATTTTTTTAATTCGGTTTCAATGCGTCGAACCGACCTATACCAATCGGAATGACACCAAATTTTGCAGGCTAGTCATGAATGACATAACGAAACTATTCCCGGTCTCGGAACTTCATTCAGACCTTGATAACATAAAATCATGTTCCAAACCAAATTTCAGACTTAAGGAAACTCTATTTCGCTATTTGGCGTCGAAACGCTCCCGGGTCATCCAAAACCCATTCCGGACATACGTACAAGTCCGAAATCATCATATGAAGCTACTGGAATCATCGAAATGCGATTCCGAGGTTGTTTATTTAAAATGTTGACCGGAGTCAAACTTGGCTTTAAAAGCCAACCTTAAGGAACCAAGTGTTCCTATACTATACTAAACACTTCCAAATCCCGAACCACCCGTCCCCGCAAGTCACAAATCACGATAAGCCATTACGGGAAGCCTAATTTAGGGGAACGGGGTCCGAATACGCAAAACGACCAGTCGGGTCGTTACATACAACCCAAAATCCATTAAGGTCGTGATGGGACCGGACACCACTGTCAGGCAAGCCAATCCTTAAATAGTTAAGCCAAATTTCCTATTTTAGCATTTTCGAAATCATTACCTTTCCTCTTTAACACGTAAAAATTAAATAAAGTCCATTAGGTGAAAAGTAACATTCCAATATTTCGATTTATTATAAGATACACCCCAACATAACCCAGAACCCGTTGTCACAAGTACATGAGTAATTTCTAAGAATTTATACAAATATACAAGCTTGTCCGAGATAAAAATTGGACAAGGACTTTAAAATAAGGTACAAGTACATATTAGGAAGGCTTTGCCAGCTGCGGGTCATCTTCGGATGATGCGGCTCGTCTAAGTCTCCAATTCAGCCATATTTCTATGAAGGTACCTGTGTAACAAAATGCACAGCAAGTGTAGCATGAGTACGAAAACAACGTGTACTCAGTAAGTATCCCACCTAACCTTAGAGAGGTAGTGACTAGAGGTCGACTTGACACACACTAGGGTCCAACAATGTAATTTAACAATATATGACAGCAGCAAAGGCACACGAGGTTAATAAAATCAGTAAACAAAAAAATAATAACTGCAATTCAATAAAACACTGGAAGTAAATAAATAATTTCTATTTCATTTTCCCCCAATATCTGTCACGTCATTTTACATGAAATCATTTAACAATTTACGTCCTTAAGACAATTTAACAATTCGAGTCACGAGTGGTATATCATATGTATATATATGCATAGGAAACGCCAAGGGTCGTTTGGCCCGAACCAACAATAAAAGTAAACTGTGCACTGCCGAGGGTCGTACGACTCGAACCATAAGTGCACCTTTGCCATAAAATAATCATATCTATGCACTGCCGAGGGTCGAACGTCCCGAACCATAAGTGCATCTTTCAATCTGCCGTGGCTACGGCCCACTCCCATGAGAGTGGGGGAAATAACACTCCGCTCGCGGAATTTAAATTGCGAAGCTGTCACATGCACATACAACATTTTTCTTAAATTACTTTCAATAAACAATTCCTTTAACTTACAAATTCATGTGATCTTAGGGAAAACCGAAGTTTCATATAACATAACTCATACACCACATAATTCATTTCTAGAAAGAACACAAATCATGATGTGGGTCCTACACTACCCGAACATGGCATAATAGTAGGTACGCACAGACTCCCATCACCTCGTGCGTACGTAGCCCCCGCAAACGATAGCATATATTCAGTTAGTTTACCTAGGGGAGAAATTCCTCCTCACAAAGTTAGAACGGAGACTTACCTCGCTCCGAAATTCCATAAACGACTTCCAAGCCTTTCCGACGACTCCAATGGATGCACGACGCCCCCAAACTATCCAAATAATGACAAATCAATGAAAATATACTCTATTATTTGTAACAAATTCAAATTATATAATTTCCCAGCTCCGCTTAGTGAATAGATCAAAATGCCCCCAGGCCCAGGTGCCCGTATTCCGAAATTTCTCGATGGTAAACTCTACCCATAGCTTTACTAATTCGATTCTACAATTTTACTCAATTATTCATGCTCAATTCGTGGTTAAATTCAAATTTACCAAATTCTAGGTTTCCTTCAAAAATTCCCTACTTTTCCTCAATTTCTCATATCTAATCCATGTAATGATCTTGTATTTAACATAGAAACGAGTAGAAACATCTTACCTTCGATGCCCGATGAAAACCCCCCTTGGAATGCTCTAAAATATCGGCCATATCAAATGAAAATGTGAGAAGAAATGCCAAGTTTCGTTTTAAATTTAACATTGCCCAGAAACAACCCCTCTGCGATCACACAACCATGCCTGCGATCGCACAGGAAATCTCTTGGTCACTCCGCGATAGCATCTCCATCCATGCGTTCGCACATGCCAAGCCTCCTCCTCCCAACTCTCCCTTGTGCGATAGCACTGCATACCCTGTGGTCGCACATGCAAATCTCAAACCTCCTTTGCGATCGCACTCGTACATCCGCGATCGCATAGGAAAAAACCTCGCCCCTTAGTTTCTTCTCCGCGATCGCATTACTAAGGACCAAAACACCAGAAAACAACAGCAGCAACCAACACTTGAAAATAACCCAAAACCACCCCGAAACACACCCGAGGCCCTCGGGACCCCGTCCAATCAAACGACTCAGTCCCATAACCTCACACGGACTTGCTCGAGGCTTCAAATCACATTAATCAACGCCGAAATCACGAATCGCGCAAAAATTCAACTTTATGAACTTTGACATTTCAAACTTCAAATTATGATGCTGAAACCCGTCAAATCACGTCTGATTGACACCAAATTTTGCACACAAGTCGTATTCAACATTACAGACTTTCTCCAGCTTTCAGAATCGCATTCTGACCCTGATATCAAAATTTCCATTTCCGGTCAGATTCTTCAAAACCTTCAAATTTCTATCTTTATCCAAATGACTTTAAAATAACCTACGGACATCCGAATTCACTTCCCATCACGCTCCCAACTCCAGAATCCCCATACAAAGCTATTCCCAAACTCGGAATCCCAAACGAACATCAATATCTCTGAAATGCGCTTCAAGCCCAATTTAGGAAATTCCTTCAAAAATGCTGACTTCCACAATATACGTCGAAACGCTCCCGAGTTATCCAAAACCCGATCAAAACATACGCCCAAGTCCGAAATCATCATACGCACCTGGTGGAACCTTCAGATCCTGATTCCAAGGTCGTTTACTCCAAATCCCAGTCTTAGTCGATTCTTCCAATTTTAGGCTTCTGAAATGAGAATTTTCCTTTCAATTTAACTCCGAACTTCCCGAATTTCAACTTCAACCTTACGCACAAGTCATAATACCTGAAATGAAGTTGTTCATGACTCCCAACCGCTGAACGACGCGCTAGAGCTCAAAACGACCGGTCAGGTCGTTACATCACGTGTGTATTTTTCTCTCAAAGTGGTGTCTCCTCCTCTAAAATAAGTTTAGACTTGCTTTTATACGAGTTAGGGGTGTCTTGGGTCGAAATAACCTTGTCCCGGTCGAGGTAGGAAACTTTCCTGTCACCCAGTGCCTAGGGTAGCATGGGGCGTTGGCCCTGGCGCTGAGAGTTTTTAGAGTTATGATTTCTGCACCACAGGTAGCTCCCCACGCTAACCTGGGTACTACTTTGTGGCCTTTTTTCATTTTGTCTCCTTTTTTCTTCAAATCTCGCACCTTCGTCCCATATTGCCTTCTAATGATTTCTACATATAAAAACACAACGAATTTGGATAATTTATTACATTACTGTCACATCCCAAAACCGAGGGGCGCGACCGGCACTCAAACGAGTAAACCCGACTGAGCAAGCCTGTTAGGTTTCATTCTACCCAAACTAATTTATGAATAAATAGGAGATAAATTCTAGCAATCATACTATATAAATATTTCATTAACTTTCATTTTTGTTTTTCATTAGTAGTTTCAACAATAATATCAAGAATATTACAATCTTTTTAGATATGATGAAAAACATATTTTCCAAATACCAATATTTCTAGTTTAATTCCAATACCCGACACTACCCACAACCTGTCTACGGAGCCTCTAAATACAACTGAAGAGCAATATGAAAATGCCAGCAACAAGGCTCTGGCTATACCTCAAATGAATAATACACCATTACCAAATGACACAGGACCCCGAAATAAAGTGGGAATCACCAAGTTAGCTGGGAGGAACATACCGCTATCTCTGATCGATGCCGCCTACTGCGGAAACACCTACATCCATTAAAGATGCAGCGTCCCCGAAAAAGGGACGTTAGTACTATCGAATAATACTTGTATGTATGAACAAACTTTTTTCTAAGCAGAATTAAACAGTACACAAGTAGAAGACAGTTATGGAAATCAAACAATGCTGCACAAAAATACAGAGAACACAAGTGAGAGTCTCATGGTTTCTTATTTCGTCTTTTCACCCTTTTGAGTTATAGTCTCTTAGTGCCAAGTGCCACAATTTATAATGCCACCGTGTCTTTTTACACGGAGTCTAGTCTCGGCCCGACCGACTAAGCCATCCCAAGTGAAACATCATCAGCATCATAATTCATAATACCACTGTGTCGTTTTCACATGGAGTCCGATCTCGGCCTGATTGACTAAGCCATCTCACTTGATATAGTGAGACATAACCAATATCATACTTTCGATGTAAATACCACCATGTGTACGGCATGAAGTTCGATCTCAGCCCGATCAGCTATGCCATCTCACTTTGGGACATAACCATATCAATTTAATTATTCGGTTCACATTCCTCTTCCATCATTTATTTTACAATTCTTGGGACTTGGATGCAATTAACAATTTGATCTTATTTCCTTTTTTCATTTGTTCAATAGTATTATCCCTCACATTGATAAGTTCCAACAAATGATGAATTGTGCAAATCATAGGATAAGCATAAAGAATCATCATTTGCAATTTCAAGTAACATGGTTACATGGTAAACAACTAAGACAATTTGGGAATACAATCTTTCATCTCAGCACATTGGAACAAATAATTCAAGTATGATCAAGCAAGGAACTCATACCAAATGCCCGGACACTAACGAGATGATTCTACAAAGATTAAAGTTAGCCATACATACCTCAAAGAGCTTTTCCTTAAGTTTCTACAATACACCAACACCTCTGGCAATAAAAATCTCAAAGAGCTTTTCCTTAATTTTCTACAATACACCAACACCTATAGCAATAACAATCTATAAGGAGATAGAGGAAATCGATTAATAATTAGGAAGATTACCCATGGTGTCACTCTCTTAGGAATTTCATCAAACACCTAACATGTGAAGTAGACTACAAGGTTTAAAAATGGTGATTCCTTCTTTCCTCAACAAATTTTAACATGAACTACCCAAATTAGTTATTTAATATCTCATACTACAACTTAGTCCCACATGTATGGCCTATTTCTAACCCCCCACAACATATTTGAACTTAACCTCTTGCATGAAATCATGGGAGTAGGACTTACTTGGATGAAGGACAATCTAGTGGTTATCTTCCTTGATTCCTGAAGACTTGAGCAAGATTTGGGTGATTATGAAGCTAGGTCCCCTCTTTCTCTCTCTATATGCTCTCAATCCTCTCTAAAATTAGTAGAAAATGACCCCAAATGAAGCCCCTAAACCTATTTATCAAAATGGGGTGGGGTTATAAAAATAGGAAAAATAAGCCTCCGAAACCGGGTCTGCGGTCGAATAATGGATCGCAAAAAAAGAATGTGGGCCGAAAAATGCAACACAAAAACAGGTGCCAAAAACTGGGCTACACTGGCCCATTTTGCTACCAGAATTGCGGTCGCAGATCAATTATGTGGACCACAATTGATTTTGCGATTGCAGATTTGACACAGGATCGCATTTTTTCAGCCTTTGGTAATTTGATCATAACTTTGTGTAGGAATGTCCAAATGACGAACGGTTTGAAGATTTGGAAACAAGACTCGAAGACCTTTCATTTGATAGGCTATTCATCACATAAGACCTTATATATATTTAGATATGTTCGTTAAAAATGTGGACTTGTGCAAACACATTTGGAATTTTCGCCTACTATTAAATATTTCCATTTGGCTTAGACTTAGGCCTCTCCTTGGACCCCAAATTACTTATTATATGACGTATACACTTATTTACCATATCCAATTCATTTACATCACATTTATTGAACATAAAATATTATAATTAGCCTACCTAGCACCCCGAAATCCTAAATTGCTTAGCCAAATTTTCTTGGGCCTTACATTCTCCCCCACTTAGGATCATTCATCCTCAAATGAGAGGTAGAGCATTCCCCAAACACCTAACGTAACATATCTCTTTTCTATCCTACCTCAAGTTCCTAAATTTTGACTAACTCCCAAATTTTTCAGAAATTTCGGCAGCATCTCCTTTGTAACTAGGCCTATACACCTGCCAGAGAACCACCAAAACCATCCTAAAAATGCATCAATAACTCGACAAAGCACCATAATGTATATACCCATAACACTAATCCCAGTATTACAAGGACTACATTATCATAACGATACCTGAACATGGATTGCACCTTTCTAAATCATAACACATATAAGGTACCCTTCAAATCAAAACTAATTGTTATACAATCTAGCAAAAATATTTCTTTTCCACGACACTTTCGACCTTCAAGGTGGACTCCTCGACTTATAGGCACCTTCAATAATTTCCACCGGGATGATACGCAAAGGATCTCTAACTACCTTCTTATACATAGACATATGAAAACACAAAATACACGAGGAACAACTAAGGGGAAACATCATACTCCTAGTGTGGCCTAACGTGAAATGCACTTATGTACCCTTCATTATCAATTCACATAACCTCTTCGGGGGGAAATATTGAGAATAACCTGTTCACCCTCCTAAATTCTAAATCTCTACGAGAACACCCAAACTAGACCTGTGATGACCTTCAACGATTACTCTAAGATGTGCAATCATAAATTGACCATAAAATTATTTATTGAATATATGTGATCACAGGGTGACTTTGACATGTTTGAACCTTCAATACCAAATAGGTCTAATACAATGAGAAAAAACGGAGTTCAAGATTGGGATGCAATTACGTAGTAATCCATTAATATACTGAGCAGAGTATCTCATGAGGTTATATGCTAATAGACATGAGGATTTCTACTAACAATGATGACATGGTTTAATCATGGTGACGACATCAACTATCAGATAAATGAAGCATAGCGGTAACTAGTATTCTTAAATAAGGTGGATATCACGTACGTGATCTTGCAATTTACAAGAAGTGGTCATGTATGATACACCAGTTGTGTCCCTGAGTGTTAGGTAAGTAGTTCAGCTCAAATAATAAGACTCTTACAACATGGGTGAAATCGAGGCCACTAAAGAAATACATGGAATTGGATTTCGCTCCTAACACTAAGCGACACAAGGACTCTATGCCACCAACGCATGAGGATGGAAAAGAAGTCACTCACTTATGAAATTATCATAATTCGAACAATTTAACCCTTCTTGACAATTGATCCTGTAAAGGATGATTAGAGGTACGACAATTGGTCTTCCAAATCAATGTGCTTATGGTATGTGCAAAAATCTGGAAGCGTCTAATCTCAAACCTCTTATGGGTGAAACCACATAGCTAGGACATCCTACCATTGGGGTGAAATCACGTATTAGTTAGAGGGGTTCTGAAGGTTGATGTAAAGCTCCTGGAAGAAAGACAATTAACACTCATATCCTCCCTAAGGCAGTGGAATACCAGGGGTAGAAAAATCCCCCGCACATGACAATGACGTTGTCAATAATCCTAGAAGCCGAGTGAGCTAAAGGCCACGTAACCCATCCAATCCGACCCATTTTAGAGTTTTGAAAAGGGGACGCACTTTGGTTTGAAATCATGGAAATATAATCTTGAACCTAAGGAAAATCATTACTTTTCGAACCCATGAGACAAGCCCACGTAGCCCTAGAAAAATTGTCAACAATTGCGAGAAATCACTTAAAACCATTACGAGTTAGTGTAGGATAAGGCCTCAAAGTGACCACATGAATAAGTTGAAGGAATGAGATGTCTTAATGCATTTATCGGGGAGAAGTAAGCTAAGATACCTAGGTAAATGATTGTTTAGAAGAACATCTACAAGGAATACCAGCAATATTTATTTATTCTAACAACAGGAATATGTCCCTATCCTTGATGCTATAAGACTTCCTCTTTGATGCCATAAAACATAAATGGGTTTTACAATGAGAGTTATCAGATGAAGGGGATAGTAGGGCAGCAAAACTAAAGATTACCATTTGGAACAAACAAGCTTAAATTGAGTTGAAGACATTAGAAGTTTATAGTAAAGGGGAATTTACCCACTTCCAGTGTCCTTATTAGAAAGAGGGGCTTGTAGAGTACATAAAATGAGGTGAATTGAGTCAAATCATATAGTTGGATAGCTAGTCGAGAAACTGAGATAAGATCGTATTGAAAAATACGGAGAAACGATACATGATGCAAGGTAAATGAAAAGAAAGTGAGAGAGCCTATGGAAGTGACCTTTACATTGTAACAACTAGGAAGGGTGGTAATATAAGGGATTACGAGAAGCTAAATTTTTAAAAGAATATCTTTGTATGTAGCCACATTATGTATACCTCCAGAATTCAAAAATCCAATTATGTTTAGCAACTCTACTTCACCATGAAGCACTACAACACACTTCTACACAACCAAGTATTACTAGCCAAATTGAGAGATGCTATAAGACTTGACTAAGAGAAAGACTTTGACATATGAATGTGTTACTAGGTGTATTGCTCCTTGGTACCCAAAACCAAGAGGTGAGAGTTAGACTGATAAGCGAATCTTTTGACTGGCACACGCGTAGATAATCCATTATCGAAAGGGAGATCATTCAATCTCAGCAATTGCGGCATGCTATCAACCCTTTATGAACTTGAAGTGGGGTGGGAACCCATGTAACTTGTGGCATTTGTTAATCCAATAACCAGATATCTTGAAGTATTTTCAAATTAGAGCTACTCTTTCTAGTTCAGAGTTCAACCTTTAAGGATAATGCTTCTAAGGAGGATAATATTGAGAAGGGATAGTGTATCTGATAGTGAATGAAGCAGATTCGTAGTTAAAGTGAGAGGATGGATTGACTTGCCTTTCCCCCTATAATTCTATATCCTTCTTTAGTTACGTCAGAATACTGAAAATCCCAGTAATATTAGAGGACCGAAAACTAGTTAACCAGAAAATAAAGGTGTTGATACATCTATCCCATTTTCTGGATTCAGCTGAATTGGCAAGGGGATTCGGGTGGATTACAATCAATAACGAACACTTTATTTCAGGTTGCCCAAGTCATAATTATGATCTTCCTTCAACCACCAAAATTGGAACTGAAAAAATAGGACAACAACCAGGGGAAGACCGGGTATATCAGAGGAATTAGCATAAAGAGGACTTGAGGTTTCTAGGAGTAAACTCAAAATCCTCACGGCTAGTGGAACCACTACTAACATTAAAATCAGTTGGATTTGTAGCAAAAATAGAGCAACTAACAGATAGAGAAACTCAAACAAGTATCATGCAAATAAAAAAAGGAGCGAAAGTACAACTAGAAGAAGGACAACATTCAAGAATAAGATGAACAACAAGAATAGGTAGCATGATCCAGTTACAAAAATAGAGGCTTGACAAACCCTAGCTTCGATAGAGATTTAGCAATGTCACAAAAAGTAGTTGAGCAGACCAATCCACAAAATAACTTGCAAGAGAAGGGGGGAACCCGCCAAGCAAATGAAAATCTTGCCAATTCCAATCACTAGGCGAAAATGAAAGTCTCAACAAAGCAGAGTGAGGTGTCATGCCCCAAAATCTAGGGACGAGACCGGCGCCTAATCGGATGAACCCAGTCAAGCGGACCTGGATTTCCTTTTCTACCCAACGCATTACCCCGTGTTCATACTACACATTGTTCCATATGAAATAGCCAATTTAGATTCAAAGGACGATTTACAACATAAATTCATTTTCCTCTTTTAACTTTCAACAATTGATAATCCAAAACATACAAGTTACATACAACATTTCCGATATGATCCTCAATTACGAGTGAGTACAACTACCGCCCAAAATATACATATATATTGTAAAGACCCGTAAAATTTCTTGTTTAAAATAATGCCCGAATAAGTCTCCGAGTTGTTACATCTGTGGAAATTCTTAAAATGGACCTTGATTGTGTAAAAGTATCCCGGGATTTGAAGGAACTTAATTTTTCCAGAAATTTAGGTGTTATGCGACGAACTATGCGATCACATAACGTGTATGCGGACCGCATAGTGGTCGCATACACGGGCAGATCACAGCCCAACTAAAGGACAACTATGCGGTCCAATCTGCGACCGCATTTCGGTTCTGCGGACCGCATAGTTGTCGCATTATTGCCTTTGAGTTTTGGGGAGGGGTGTTATGCGACGCACAATGCGATCGCATAACGTGTATACGGACCGCATAGTGGTCGCATACACGGGCAGAATGATTTCAAATTTTGGCCCACCTGGGGGCCATTCTGCGGTCCAATCTGCGGACCGCATGTCAGGAATGCGATCGCATTCCTGACCGAATATTCGACACGAACTTTTAATTATCTAAATTTTGATACCCGAACCCAGTTTCATTTAACCCCTGCCCCCTTTCATTTTAACTCATTTCTAATCAAAATAGAGAGAAGTGAGGGTGGGTTCTAGAGAGAGAAGTCCTCATCTTCCCCAATTTGGTCCCCCATCTCTACTCAGGCCTGGAAGTTTATCGAGTAGTCATCATCTTCTTCATCATAAGAGGTAAGTATTCACCCTATTTCCCCCAACTTCTCAGAATTTAGCTAAGAATAAAACACACATAAATTGGTTCTTGAGAATAAAAGTGAGACCTTTCATGCATGACCATTTATTGTCATAATTTAGTAAAAGGGAGTGGGTTAGGGTAAATATGCACATAGAAGGGGTTAGAAATTTAAAGGGGTCATATAGCATCCGATAAAATGTCTAAGCAAGTTCGAACTGTGTTCATGATTTCCAATTCTAAGATGAATGTGTTGCCTTATGAATTAGATTGACGTTATTTGATGGTCCGGTGATTTGTGATAGAAATTAAAAAGGGGAAAATTCGACACAAGGTATGGATGGCTAAATTTAATCCTTGTAAAATCCCTCTTACTGGGGTAAGCATACGGTATGTGTACTTATATGGAAATATGTGAATTGATTGTCTAGTCGATTTTCTACCCCACTGTGTTAGATGAGATTTTGAGTTGTGAATTGGCATGCCGACTTTATTATGTGCAAAGATGGTAATTGTTTAAAGTTATTGATATGAAACATTGTAAATAAGTTGAACGGTTATGGCAATACCTTGTACATAAATTGTTGCTTGATGAAAGTGTGGGGTGTTTTGAGCCCAAGTGAACGGAATGATAAATGTTGAAATTGTGACTCTTGAAAGGAAGGCCTTGTGATGAAATCGTTGGCATTGTTGTTATGAAATATGAATTGTCAGGCGGGGTCGGGTTGCACACCGCAACACAAAGTAATAAGGTGTGGGTTGTGGTGATAAAGGTTGCCGAGGTAATAAGGGTGGGAAAGTGATCGTTATCACTATTGATATGAAATTGATTAAACTCGTGAATATGGTGGTGTTGGAAAGGGAAAAAGGAGAGATTGTAAAATTTTTGACTTTGATTGGCTCTTTCCGTGTTTTTTGATTATTGGTCCCATTACTGTCCTTTTCTTATCTGTGTATTGGTTGATTGTACTTGGGATAAAGTTTGTTCATACATACCAGTGCAATTCAAATGTACTGATGTCCCTTTTGCTGGGGGCGCTACATTCTTGTGATAATTGTAGGTGGTTCTATAGCAGGTACTCCAGCCCACCGACAGTAGTGCCTCCTCTACGTTCCATCCGCTGTTTGGGTGAGCCCCTTTCTCTCTCGGGCCCCGGGTGGGTCATGCCATCTTTTCTTCCGGATTTTCATTTTGGTATTTGTGTAAGGTATAGCCGGAGCCTTGTTACTGGCAAATATTATATAACTCCTTTGTACTCTTAGAGGCTCCGTAGACAGGAAATGTGGGTTATGAACATATGTATTTTGGGCAGTATAACTTGTAGACCACGTAAAGTAAAACTGTGTGTTATGTATATTTTGTAAGTAGTGTACCACATGTTGGTAATGACAGAAATCTATGATTAAATTTCAGATTGTAAGAATGTGTCGTAATTATAATTGAATAATGTACATTGGAATCTCGGGGTAATACGTAGGATGGAAAAACGAATCCAGGTCCGCTTGACTGGGGCTACCCGGTCGAGCGCAAATCGTGTCCCTCGGTTTTGGGGCGTGACAAACTTGGTATCAGAGCCTAAGGTTTTAAAAGAGTCATAGGATGTCTCGGAGTCGTGTCTAGTAGAGCCATTCTTATCGGTGTGTTGTCGACCACATTTATAATTAGGGGGATACATGGACATTTAGGAAATTAATCTTTTCATTGTTATTATATATCATGCGGTGAGGTGGAAAGTGAAAATGTCCTTGTCTAATTCGTGCTTTATTCCAAAAAAATTCAGTAATGGCACCAAAGAAGAGAGCTCGACTCGGCCTTAAGGCCAATGCCACCCCAAGTGTGGAAGCGAATCAGAGGCCCTTGGCTCGAGAGGTTTACCAATTGGCCAATTTGGGGGTTTGTCTTTCGACCTCAGGTGAAGGGGAGGTTATGGTGCATAATGGGGCAGAATCGTCACTTGTAGCAGAAGTCAAGGAAAAGCAGTTTATTGATCCATCATTGGCACAGTTGAAGGAGGCAATTCGGGATAATAAGATTTTGGCATTTTCACTCGGCAGCAATGATGGAGTGTTGCGATGTCAAGGTAGGATAATGTGTCCCAGATGTAGACAATCTCCAGGAGAGGGTAATGGCGGAGGCTCATAGCTCCAGGTATTCTGTGCACCCAGGTTCTACGAAGATGTATCATGGTCTCCGGGAGATTTATTGGTGGGGCGCTATGAAGAGGGGTGTGGCGGACTTTCTGTCTAGATGTCCGAATTGCCAGCAGGTGAAGGCCGAGCATCAACGACCCGGTGGATTAACTCAACTTATGTAAATACCAATGTGGAAATGGGAGTTGATCAATATGGATTTCGTGGTGGGGTTACCTTGCACTAAGCACATGTTCGACTCAATTTGGGTGATCGTGGATCGACTCACCAAATCAACCCACTTTTTGCCAGTCAAGTCCACTGATACTGCACAACGTTATGCTCAGTTGTATATCAAGGAGATAGTTAGACTTCATGGCACTTCAGTTTCTATTACCTCCGATCTAGGGGCCCAGTTCATAGCTAATTTTTGGAGGAAATTTCAGCAAGGTTTGGGCACTCAAGTGAATCTCAGCACGGCTTTCCATCCTCAGAGATATGTTGCGGGCCTGTGCTTTAGATTTCAAAGGTAGTTGGGATGACCATTTGCCACTTATCGAATTTTCTTACAATAACAGCTTTCACGCTAGTATTGAGATGGCCCCATTTGAGGCATTGTACGGAAGAAGGTGTAGATCTCCGATTGGATGGTTCGAAGCTGGTGAGATGGAATTATTAGGGCCAGATCTTGTGCACCAAGCTATGGAAAAAGTTAGAGTCATTCAAGAGAGGATGAAAACTGCTCAGAGTCGTCATAAATCCTATGCGGAGGTTCGTCGAAGAGAATTGGATTTCCAGGTAGATTATTGGGTGTTCTTAAAGGTGTCCCCCATGAAGGGGGTGATGCGGTTTGGGAAGAAAGGGAAGTTGAGCCCTAGATACGTCGGGCCATATCAGATCTCTCAAAGGATAGGACGGGTGGTTTATAGGCTAGAATTGCCCCATGAAATGTCAGTAGTGCACCCAGTGTTCCATGTGTCTATGTTGAAGAAAGTGGTTGGAGACCTATCCGCCATCGTGCCAGTTGGGACTATTGAGGTTAATGAAGAGCTATCATACGAAGAGGCTCCGGTTGCTATTCTTGATAGGCAAGTCCGTAAATTGAGAAACAGGAGATTGCTTTTGTTAAAGTGTTGTGGAGAAGTCAACAAGTCGAGGAAGCCACGTGGGAAACAAAGATAGAAATGAAAGAAAAATATCCCCATATTTTTGATCAAGTGTAGTAGTGATCGTGCGAATTATGGTTCCAAGGCAATTTGATGTTGTACTCAGATTCGTGCAAAGGCACCCCATTTTTTTTCTTTTCCTAATAGCCTTATTGGTGTAACTTTCCAATGCGTGCTAAAGCTGTATACAATGTTGTTAAATGGGTGGTGTTCAACCTTTAAAGCAAATAAAAGTTTTGTGAAACAAATGTGCTAAGTAAGTGATTAATGGTAGTGTAGATTGGTAATGGTAAAAAGAATTGTCTATGATCTATTGAGGTGATTGAATTGTATAGGGCGCACTGAGATGGCCCAAAGTTATGTGCAAATTATGTGCCACTAATTGAATCTTATGCCAATTTTTTATGTAAAGAGGATGAACTATATCTATTTGTCAAGGTAATTGGATATGTGCAAGTGTTGAGGTAATGAATTGTATACCAGTTGTAGGAATAACAGAAACTGTGTAATGATGCTTAGAAATGTATTTCGGGGGCTCTCTGACAGGTGGATAGGTCTAAATACAAAGGAGACTCTGGCGAAATTGTCTGAAAATACTGGAGTTAGTGTAAATCTAGAAGTTTGCATATCATATATTAAAAACCAAACGATTCCTTTTGAATCCTCATTCGAGGACGAATGATCTGTGGAAATTCTTAAAATGGACCTTGATTGTGTAAAAGTACCGCGCGATTTGAAGGAACTTAATTTTTCTAGAAATTTGGGTGTTATGCGACGCACTATGCGATCGCATAACGTGTATGCGGACCGCATAGTGGTCGCATACACGGGCATATCATTGCCCAACTGAAGGACAACTATGCAGTCCAATCTGTGACTGCATTTCGGTTCTGCGGACAACATAGCTGTCGCATTATTGCCTTTGAGTATTAGGGAGGGGTGTTATGCGACGCACAATGCGATCTCATAACGTGTATGCGGACCGCATAGCGGTCGCATACACGGGCAAAATGTTTTCAAATTTTGGCCCACCTGGGGTCCATTCTGCGGTCCAATCTGCGGACCGCATGTCATGAATGCGATCGCATTCCTTACCGCATATTTGACTCGGTCTTTTAATTTTCTAAATTTTTATAACCGACCCCAGTTTCATTTAACCCCTGCCCCCTTTCATTTTAACTGGTTTCTAATCAAAATAGAGAGAAGTGAAGGTGGGTTCTAGAGAGAGAAGTCCTCATCTTCCCCAATTTTGTCCCCCATCTCTACTCAGGCCTAGAAGTTTATCGAGTAGCCGTCATCTTCTTCATCATACGAGGTAAGTCTTCACCCTATTTCCCCCAAATTCTCAGAATTTAGCTAAGAATAAAACACACATAAGTTGGTTCTTGAGAATAAAAGTGAGACCTTGCATGCATGACCATTTATTGTCATAATTTAGTAAAAGGGAGTGGGTTAGGGTAAATATGCACATAGAAAGGGTTAGAAATTTAAGGGGGTCATATAGCATCCGATAAAATGCTTAAGCAAGTTCGAACTGTGTTCATGATTCCTAGTTCTAAGACGAATGTGTTGCCTTATGAATTAGATTGACGTTGCTTGATGGTCCGGTGATTTGTGATAGAAATTAAAAAAGGCAAAATTCGACACAAGGTATGTATGGATAACTTTAATCTTTGTAAATTCCCTCTTACTTTGGTAAGCATACGGTATGTGTACTTATATGGAAATATATGAATTGATTGTCTAGTCGATTTTCTACCCCACTATGTTAGATGAGATTTTTAGTTGTGACTTGGCATGCCGACTTTATTATGTGAAAAGATGGTAATTGTTTAAAGTTATTAATATGAAGCATTGTAAAATAAGTTGAACGGTTATGGCAATACCTTGTACATAAATTGCTGCTTGATGAAAGTTTGGGGTGTTTTGAGCCCAAGTGAACGGAATGATAAATGTTGAAATTGTGACTCTTGAAAGGAAGGCCTTGTGATGAAATCGTTTGCATTGTTGTTATGAAATATGAATTGTCAGGCGAGGTCGGGTTGCGCGCCACAACACGAAGTAATAAGGTGTGGGTTGTGGTGATAAGGGTGGCTGAGGTAATAAGGGTGGCCGAGGTAATAAGGGTGGGAAAGTGATCGTTATCACTATTGATATGAAATTGATGAAACTCGTGAATATGGTGGTGTTGGAAAGGGAAAAAGGAGAGCTTGTAAAATTGTTGACTTTGATTTGCTCTTTCCGTGTGTTTTGATTGTTGGTCCAATTACTGTCCTTTTCTTATCTGTGTATTGGTTGATTGTACTTGGGATAAAGTTTGTTCATACATACTAGTGCAATTCAAATGTACTGACGTCCCTTTTGCCTGGGGTGCTACATTCTTGTGATGATTGTAGGATGTTCTATAGCAGGTACTCCAACCCACCGACAGTAGTGCCTCCTCTACGTTCCATCCGCTGTTTGGGTGAGCCCTTTTCCCTCTCGGGCCCCGGGTGGGTCATGCCATCTCTTCTTCTGGATTTTCATTTTGGTATTTGTGTAAGGTATAGCCGGAGCCTTGTTAACAGAAAATATTATATAACTCCTTCGTACTCTTAGATGCTCCGTAGACAGGAAATGTGGGTTATGTACATATGTATTTTTGGCAGTATAACTTGTAGACCACGTAAAGTAAAACTGTGTGTTATGTATATGTTGTAGTTAGTGTACCACATGTTGGTAATGACAGAAATCTATGATTAAATTTCAGATTGTAAGAATGTGTCGTAATTATAATTGAATAATGTACATTGGAATCTCGGGGTAATACGTAGGATGGAAAAAGGAATCCAGGTCCGCTTGACTAGGGCTACCCGGTCGAGCGCCGGTCATGTCCCTCGGTTTTGGGGCGTGACATATATGCAACCCACACAGTGTCTACGGAGCCTCTAATAGTATTAGGAGTTTTACATAAACTTGCCGGCAACAAGGCCCTGGCTATACCTTTTACAACATAAGCAAAAGAGAATGATGTAGTCCACAGACGGCTCCGAGAGGAGATGCGGCTCACCAGAACTGCTGAAAACAAGAAGAGGATACACCTTTAATGGCGGGCTGAGCTACCTGTTATGGAACCACCTACATCCATATAAAAGATGTAGCGCCCGCAGAAAAAGGGACGTTAGTACCGTTGAATAGTACTAGTATGTATGAACAAACTTTACTCTAAGTAAAATCAAATAATACAAATATAGGAGACAGTTAAAAGAACCAACAAACAGTGCACAAATACAAAAACAAACACAATTTAGAATTTCACAGATTCTTATTTCAACACAATCATATTCCACCCTTATTACTTCCTGTTGCGGCGTGCAACCCGATCCCACCGGACAATCACATTTCAGCCTTATTACATTCTATTGCGGCGTGCAACCCGATCCCACCGGACAATCACATTCCACCCTTATTTCTTCTCATATCAACCTTATTTCTTCTGTTGCGGTGCACAACCCGATCCCACCGTACAATCACATTTCATAGCAACAATAACAGCCCACAATTCAATCACAAGTCTTCATATCATCAAGAGTACAATTTCGTAACAACCAAACAATCATGTTTTCACAATAGTCGTTATCAACCATTAATTCAATCACAAAGATTATTATCAACAAGAATATAAATTCATTACATCCCACAATTCGTATGAAATCAAGCCACAATAAACCTTGCCAAACTATGAGTCTTATACGATATTGCCATGTCATTTAGTTCAATTAAATCAATTCATAACTCCTTTTAACCACTTGTTGCACAGCCCTTAGCACTTAGATACATTCACACATTTGGGTTCGTTACCATTCTTTCATACCAACATATTCAAGCATTTAACGAACCTTGCACATGATAGAGTAATCACAAAGAAATCACCTTTCACAATTTCACTTATCATGGTAATAGACTAAGAAAATCAAATAATGAAATCTTACACCTCAACATAGCCAGACAATCAATTCATATCTACTCAGCAAGAAACTCATACCGAATGTTCGGACACCAACAAGGTGACTCTACGAAGATTAAAGGTAGCCATACATATCTCGAGTCAAAATTCCCCTTTAATATCTATTACAAATCACCGGACTGTCTAGCACCGTCAATCTATTCCACAATGTGACATATTTCACTTAGAAATAGGAACCATGAACATAACTCCAACTCATTTAGGTTTTTTATCAAACGCTAGGTGACTCCTTAGATTACTAACCCTATTTTTGTGAATAATTACCCAAACTCGTTTCCCTATACTAGATTATGGAAGATTATTCACATGCATGCAAGTCTTATCTTTTATTTTCACAACCAATTCATGTGGGTTCCATTTTTAACCAAAACCTGAGAATAAAGGTGAGATGGGGTGGGGACTGACCTCTTATAGTGAAGAAGATGAAGATTGCTCGATAATTTTCGGGCCTGAGTGATATTTGAAGAATCAATTTGGGGAAGATGAGGACTTCTCTCTCTAGAACCCACTCTCACTTCTCTCTATTTTTGTTCAGATACTCATTAAAAACAAAGGGGAGGGGTGTTTTAGTAAACTGGGGGTCGGGTGAAAAATTAGAAATTAAAAGAGCCCCGAAGTAGGAAATGCGGTCAGGAATGCGGTTAGGAATGCGATCACATTCTTGTTATGCGGTCCGCATTCTTGTCGCATAGTGTGACCTCATATGGGCCAAAATGGGAACCGGACTGCCCTGGTATGTGACCATTATGCGGTCCGCATACATGTTATGCGATCGCATAGTGCGTCGCATAACCTCCTCCACCGAAAATGGAGATGCAAGGATGCGACAGCTATGCGGTCCGCATTCTCAAAATGCGATCGCATCTTGGGCCGCATAGCTGTCCTCAAATTAGACAGAAGGCTGTCCATGTAAGCGACCACTATGCGGTCCGCATACCTATTATGCGATCGCATAGTGCGTTGCATATAAGCGCAGATCTGGAAAAAGTTTATGTTTTAAGTCCCGGGGTACCTTTTACTTCAAAAGGGGTCCGTTTTTAAGAACTTCTACAGTTATAACAACACAGGGACCTATTCGGGCATTATTTTAGACATAAAATTTTACGGGTCTTTACATGAGGGCACTACCAGACTAAAGAAGATGATAAAACAAGGCAAGAGCTTCACTATGATACTATGTCAACATTAAGACTTAAGTGAAAACTCGAAGAAAAATGGCCTTTAGTTTTGAATAGAGAAGAATAAACGGTCGATAGACAATATCTTTTTATTTTTGTGCGAAAATATTAGAATTGTCTATCCACTCATTCGGTAAGAATTTCTTCATGTTTAGACCCTTGTTGATAGTTTAGAAAGGCGTGTCGGAAGTAGTAATTCTATAGTTACAACTCAATTCAAGGATATTATTATAGGTCTCAATGTCATAAGAGATTGCATATAGGAAACTTTGCGGTGGAATGGATTCACGAAATAATAGATCTCGTTCAAGGAGTAGATGCATGAAATGTTTTGTGATTCAGTGTCTTATCAATACCATGTTCATGAGAACTTCCCTTAGCGACAAGTTCTAATAATCTCTCCAGGGCTCAATACATTGTTTTAACAAGCCTTTGGGCAATCCCCTTCGGACTAGATGGTGGGATCAATCCCTCCTTACATGCTTCAAATTCACATATTATGGTGTAAGGGTTACTAATCTTGAGAGTAAGACTTACAGGTGAGATTAGTTCCCTATCTTGAGCTCTATCGCACGATCTGGAGTCTCAAAGTAGGGTGGAATTCCTAAATGTCCAAGTAGCCCCCAAATTATAGATGTGGTCGACTACACACCGATAAGAAGGGCTCTACTAGTCGCGGCTCTGAGACATCCTAGGACACTATAATACCTTAGGCTATGATACCAAGTCTGTCACGCCCCAAAATCGAGGGGCGCGTCCGGCGCTCAACCGAGTAAACCCGACTGAGCAAGCCTGTTAGGTTTCTTTCTACCCAAACTAATTTATAAATAAATAGGAGATAAATTCTATCAATCATACTATAGAAATATTTCATTAACTTCCATTTTTGTTCTCATTAGCAGTTTCAACCATAATATAAAGAATATTACAATCTTTGTAGATATGATGAAAAACATATTTGCCAAATACCAATATTTCTAGTCTAATTCCAATACCCGACACCACCGACAACCTGTCTACAGAGCCTCTAAATACAACTGAAGAGAAATATGGAAATGCCGGAAACAAGGCTCCGGTTATACCTCAAATGAATAATACACCATAACCAAATGACACAGGACCCCGGAATGAAGTGGGAATCACCAAGCTTATTGTGGAAACACCTGCATCCCTTAAAGATGCAGCATCCCCAGCAAAAGGGACGTTAGTACTATCGAATAGTACTACTCTGTATGAAGAAACTTTACTCTAAGAAGAATTAACAGTACACAAGTAGAAGACAGTCATGGAAATCAAACAATGCTGCACAAATATACAGAGAACACAAGTGAGAGTCTCATGGTTTCTTATTTCGTCTTTTCACCCTTTTGATTTATTGTCTCTTACTGCCAGTGCCACGATTTATAATGCCACTATGTCTTTTTACAAGGAGTCCGGTCTCGGCCCTACCGGCTAAGCCATCCCAAGTGAGGCATCATCAGTATCATAATTCATAATACCACCGTGTCGTTTTCACACGGAGTCCGATCTCGTCCCGATCGGCTAAGCCATCTCACTTGATATAGTGAGACATACCCAATATCATACTTTCGATGCAAATACCACCATGTGTACGGCATGAAGTCCGATCTCAGCCCGATCAGCTATGCCATATCACTTTGGGACATAACCATATCAATTTAATTATTCGGTCAACATTCCTCTTCCATCATTTATTATACAGTTCTTGGGACTTGGATGCAATTAATAATTTGAGCTTATTTCCCTTTTCCATTCATTCAATAGTATTATCCTTCATATTGATAAGTTCCAACATATGATGAATTGTGCACATCATAGGATAAACATAAAGAATCATGATTCGCAATTTTAAGTAACATAGTGACATGGTAAAAAACTAAGACAATTTGGGAATACAATCTTTCATCTCAGCACATTGGAACAAATAATTCAAGTATGATCAAGCAAGGAACTCATACCAAATGCCCGGAAGCTAACGAGATGATTCTACAAAGATTAAAGTTAGCCATACATACCTCAAAGAGCTTTTCCTTAAGTTTCTACAATACAGCGACACCTCTGGCAATAAAAATCTCAAAGAGCTTTTCCTTAAGTTTCTACAATACACCAAAACCTCTAGCAATAACAATCTATAAGGAGATAGTGGAAATCGATTAATAATTAGGAAGATTACCCATGGTGTAACTCTCTTAGGAATTTTATCAGACACCTAACATGTGAAATAGACTACAAGGTTTAAAAATGGTGATTCCTTCTTTCTCAACCAATTTTAACATGAACTACCTAAATTAGTTCATCAATATCACATATTACAACTTATTCCCACATGCATGGCCTATTTCTAACCCCCACAACATATTTGAACCCTTAACCTCTTAAATGAAATCATGGGAGTAGGACTTACCCGGATGGAGGACAATCTAGTGGTTATCTTCCTTGATTCTTGAAGACTTGAGCAAGATTTTGGTGATTATGAAGCTATGTACCCTCTTTCTCTCTATATATGCTCTCAATCCTCTCTAAAATCACTAGAAAATGACCCCAAATGAAGCCCCTAAACTTTTTTATCAAAATGGGGTCGGGTTATAAAAATAGGAAAAATAAGCCTCCGAAATCGGGTCTGCGGTCGCATAATGGACCGCAAAACAAGAATGTGGGCCGCAAAATGCATCGCGAAACAGGTGCTCAAAACTAGGCTACACTGGCCCATTTTGCGACCAGATTTGCGGTCGCCGATCAATTATGCGGACCGCATGTTGATTTTGCGATCGCAGATTTGACACACCATCACATTTTTTTAGCCTTTGGTAATTTGATCATAACTTTGTGTACGAATGTCCAAATAACAAACGATTTGAAGCGTTGGAAACTAGACTCAAAGAACTTACATTTGACAGGCTGTTCATCACATAAGACCTTATATATATTTAGATATGTTCATTCAAAGTGTGGACTTGTGCAAACACATTTAGAAATTTAGCCTATTATGAAATATTTCCATTTGGCTTAGACGTAGGCCTCTCCTTGGACCCCCACATTACTTATTATATGACTTATACACTTATTTACCGCATCCAATTCATTTAATTCAAATTTATAGCACATAAAATATTATAATTAGCCTACCTGGCACCCCGAAATCCTAAATTGCTTAGCAAAATTTTCCTGGGCCTTACAATTACACATTCAAAATTTATGAAACACTAGTAAAATTCGAGCCAATATGCATATAAACCGAATATCAACATGTCACACTTAAAATCTTGCTCGCCCTCGTGCAATGGAACTAAAAAGTACACCCTAACAACGTACACATCAACCATGGAGGAGCAATTCAATTTTTAATCATACTCTCTACCCTTGACTATGATCGATACTGGCAATCAAGTATGAAAATATGAAATTCACATTATTCTTGTTTTAAACATGCCCAAGTATAGAAATTTTAATTCAACCTATCCATAACCACCCTACCTCAAGAGCCGACTCGTCACCACTAAACACTCTCAACTCGTGCACTCAACCAACAAGAGAATTTCACAACATTACCAATCTGTAATGATCTTCCCTCACTAACAAACAAGATAATGAATATAGAAATAGTCCACACATTCAAACATGACTTTTAACTTAAATTAAGGGCATCACACAATTGAACGAAAGTCTCTCACTCTCACAAAGAATTTCATGTATGTGATGACTCAAAGGGTCATTTTATGAATTAAGACCCAATTCTAGACTTATTATCCATAAAAAAGACTAATTTTAATCATCTCGATTTGCGTGCCCAGTCTGGGCGTGAAACTGGAAAGCTTTTATGTGAAAATACGAGAAACAATAATTTCTAGAGTTAAAATTTAGTTTTAGTTGACTTTGGTCAACATTTTTAGAAAACGTACCCGGATCTGTGTTCCGACGATTCTGGGAGGTCACCAATAAAATATTGGACTTGGGCGTTTGCCCGGAATTGAATTCCGAGGTCCATAGCCTTAGAAAACAATTTTTGAAGAAAATTATTTTGCTAGTTATTACAAGAATAAAGAAATGAAATAATATGTGAAATTGTTGGTATCGGGCCCGTATTTATGTTGAGGGGCCCGGGACAAGTTTGTTATGCTATTTAAGTCCTATCTGTCAAATTTGATGTTATTTTGATGATTTGATCGAACGAGCAAGTATGTATGATATTTTTAGACTTGCGTGCATGTTTGGTTTGGAGCCCCGAGGGCTCGGGTAAGTTTCGTGTAGGCTACAGAGTGTTTAGACTTAGAAAAATTTCATCACAGCTAATATCTAGTGTGGCATGCCGCTTATCTCGCATTTGCGAGATCAGGCTTCGCATTTGCGAAGTCCTGGGCCAGCCCTAGTCGCAATTGCGAGACCTAAAAATGTTGCAAATACGACAAATTCATCGTATTTGCGATGACTGCCCTAAATCGAAGGGTTCGCAAATGTGAACCCCTATTCGCAAATGCAAGACTCGCAACCAGTTAAATCAGATTTTAGATGGGTTTTTCACTTCTTTTTCAATTCTCTAAAACCCTAAACCTCTATAGGCGATTTTACAAAGACCCAAACTTCTCCAAATCATTGGAAAGTGATCCATAACTTATTCCTTTCATTCCTTAACAACTTTTACCAAGATTTTAACCAAAAATCTAGAGTTTTCATGGTAAAATTGGGGTTTTTGGGTAGAACTTAGGAATTTCAAAATTTTGGGATTTAGACCTTGGATCGAGGTCGGATCCCAAAATGAATTGTATATCCGGACTCGGGGGAGATTGGGTAAACGGGTTTTGTTCCGAACCTCGAGTTCAAACCAAGCGGGCCCGGGGTCGATTTTTGTATTTTGATAAGAAAACATAGGAATACCATAGTTTTTCATTATAGTTGATTCCTTTAGGCAATAATTTATGGTATTGAAACAATTGTGATTAGATTCGAGCGGGTTAGAGGCAAATTTAAAAGGAAATGTTATGCTAGAGCAGTGATTTGCTTGTGAAATTGAGGTACTTGTTTGGGTTAACCTTGACCTGAGGGAATAGGAATCCCCAACATAAATGCTACGTGAAATATCATGTGTGTGGTGTATAAGTGAGGTGACGCGTATCTACACCGCCAATTTATTTGTTGAACGTGATCCCTTCCCTCGTTTCCAAATTATTTGATTCATGGCTAAATTGGTTTATGCTCATAGATGTCTCCATGACTACTTGGTTTTGCTAACTTGTTGTTAAATATTGTTTCAAGTATTTTGGAAGTGTTGGTTGTTCCCTTGGTTTCATTGTGATACATAAAAAGGATGAGCTGGTTGACAATATTTTATTATATATATTCTGATTGGTTTTGCTGTGAAATGATAATTGATGAAGTTTATGAGTTCTACCACTTTCTATTTACAATTGTTGAGACAAAAATATTGTGAGATGCTTTGGCCTGAATTGTGAAAATTTTCATATATAAATTGATATGATATGTATGGTGGGAGCGGGTTGCACACCACAACAAGGAGAGATAAGGGTGGACAGGTGGGATCGGGTTGCACGCCACAATAAGATAATTAAGGGTGATATATATAGGGAGGATAAATAAGGGTGGACAGGTAGGAGCGAGTTACGGGCCGCTACAAGGAGCGATTAGGGAGGACACTTATGTTTTTATTGATTTTCAAAAACAAAGATTTTAAAACTTACGTTTTTACTTTACTATTCTTCATATTTTGCACTTACTTTTATTTTAAAGTCAAAGTTCAAAAATTTTAAAACTTATGTGAGAATTCGTTATAGCTGAGACCTGGAAATGGTGGCTGATTTATTTTATTTGTTGCTACAGTTTATTGTTTTGTTTATTTTAGAATATTCTTCTTGCTTTATTATACATTGTTCACTAGTTATATTATAAATGCTCCGCCATAGCCTCGTCACTACTTCGTCAAGGTTAGGCTCGGCACTTACTTAGTACATGGGGTCGGTTGTACTGATACTACACTCTGCACCTTTTTTGCAGATCTAGGTACCGGTCAGAGTTAGGAGATTTTAGTAGCTGTCATCATTTACTCGGTGACACACGGTAGATCTGCTAGCGTCCGCAGATTCTTGGAGGCTTCTTATTACTTTATATAGACAATGTTTATTTTATTCAAACAAAGATACATTCTTTCAGCCCATTATTTGTAGCATTCTTAGTAGTTCGTGAATTGTGACACCCGACCCTAGAGTAGTTTTTAGATATATTTTTAGTTCGTGAATCAACTTATTTATTCGGCTATTATTGTTATTCATGAAGTTATCTATCGGAAAGTATTAGATCCAGTGTATTTTCCAATTTTTTTGTTATGAATAAGTAAACATTAGTAGAAAATAATTAAATAAGTTATAACATTGGCTTGCCTAGCAAGTGGGGTGTTAGGCGCCATCACTATCCCGTGGGTTGGGAATTTGGGTCGTGACAAGTTGGTATCAGAGCTCTAGGTTGTTTAGGTCTCACAATTCACAAACAAGCTTCATAGAGTTTAAGAGATCGGTACGGAGACGTCTGTATTTATCTCTCGGAGGTTATCTAGTTAGGAACAAACTCCATTTTTATTTCTATTCTATTGTGCGATTCTTGTTATCTCAAATACTGATTGGACTCTTCTAATATCTTGCAGATGGACAGAACACATGCTTCCTCTTCCACTGACCAACAATCCAGTCTTCCAGTAGCAGCAGCAGCTCCTACTAGGGGCAGAGGCCGAGGCAATGTCAGAGGTCGAAGCAGAGGCAGGACCCAGCCTATTGCTCAGACAGTAGCCCCAGCTGCGGAGCCCCAGATTGAGATTACTGAGGGTGTTCTTGCTCAAACCGTTCCAGCGGGACCAGCTCAGGTACCAGAGGGGTTTATTGCCACCCTAGTGCTTCAAGACGCTTTGGTCCGGTTAGAGGGCATTATGGAGAGTGTAGCCCAGACTAGCACACTCCCCGTGGCACAGACGGCATCTCAGGCTGGAGGAGGGATTCAGACTCCTGTTACTCACACTCCTAATCAGACCACTCCTCAGGTTCATACCTAGTACCTAATATGGCTGGGGTAATTCAGCCAGTTGCTTTAGCGCCACCTGTTAGAGGGTCAGCTATATCCACTGACGCAGAGCTATTATCGAGGTCAGTCGGTTCATAAAGGCCAGTCTTCATATCAGGAGGGATGCTTTGAGTGTGGTGAATATGGACATATTCAGAGAGCTTGTCCGAAATATTCAAGTAATCAGCTTCAGTATCAGGGTTCCTGTTCTATAGTTCCGGCACCAGCTCCAGCAGCACCTGCCCAGCCAACCAGGGGTAGGGGTCAAGTAGCGAGAGGTAGGGGCCAGATTGTTAGAGGTGGAGGTCAGCCTATCATTGTTCCTCCCAGAGACATAGTTCAGGGTGGTGAAGCCCAGCCCCGACTATATGCATTCCCAGCTAAACTTGCGGCGGAGTCCTCCAATGTTGTTATTACAGGTATCATTTCAGTTTGAGATAGAAATGCCTCAGTTTTGTTTGATCCAGGGTCTACTTATTCTTATGTGTCATCTTATTGTGCCTCGTATTTGGTTGTTACCCGTGATTCATTGAGTGTTATTCTTTATGTGTGTACGTCGGTGAGGGATGCTATTATGGTAGATCATGTGTATCGTTCGTGCATAGTAGTAATTGAAGGTCTTGAAACTAGTGTAGACCTTTTTCTTCTTGACATGGTCTATTTTGATGTTATATTGGGCATGGATTGGTTGTCACCTTATTATGCTGTTCTAGACTATCACGCCAAGACAATTACCTTAGCCTTGCCAGGGTTGCCTCGATTAGAATGGAAAGGGACTCTTGGTCAGTCTCCCAGCAAAGTGATTTCTTATTCCAAGGCTCGTCGCAATATTGAAAAGGGGTGTTTGGATTATTAAGTGCATATTCGTGATTCTGAGGCTGAAGTTTCTTCCATAGATTATGTTCCTATTGTTCGCGAGTTTCCCGAGGTGTTTCTTGCATACCTGTCGGGGATGCCACCCGACAGGGATATTGATTTTTGTATTGATGTGGATCCGGGCACTCAGCCCATTTCCATTCCTCTATATCAGATGGCCCCACCAGAATCGAAAGAATTGAAAGAGCAGCTGCAAGACTTGCTTGATAAGGGTTTTATTAGACCTAGTGTCTCGCCTTGGGGTGCACCAGATTTGTTTGTAAAGAAGAATGATGGATCGATGAAGATGTGCATAGGCTACCGGCAATTAAATAAAGTTACTATCAAGAATAAATATCCATTGCCAAGAATTGATGATTTATTTGATCAGCTTCAGGGTGCCAGTGTATTTTCAAAAATTGATCTGAGATCGGGCTACAATCAGTTGAAGATTAGGGCGTCCAATGTTCCTAAGACAGCCTTTCAGACAAGGTATGGGCACTATGAATTTCTGGTGATGCCCTCTGGCTTGACTTATGCTCCATCAACCTTTATGGACTTGATAAATCGGGTTTTCAAGCCTCATCTGGATTCTTTTGTAATTGTGTTAATTGATGATATTTTTATACTCCCGCAGCCGAGAGGAGCATGAACAACACCTCCGTATAGCACTCCATACTTTGAGGGATAATCAGTTGTATAAAAAGTTTGAAAAATGTTAATTCTGGTTGGATTCAATAGCTTTCTTAGGTCATATTGTATCAGCAGAGGGTATTTAGGTATATCCTAAGAAGATAGAGGCAGTCAAGAACTGGACTAGACCCACTATAGCCACAAAACTCAAAAGCTTCTTGGGTTTGACGGGTTACTACCGTCGTCTTGTGAAGGGGTTTTCATCTATATCAACCCCAATGAACAAATTGACCCAGAAAGGTGCCCCATTTAAATGGTCAGATGAGTGTGAGGCGAGCTTTCCTAAGCTCAAGACAGCCTTGACTTCAGCACCGGTGTTGGTGTTACCATTAGGTTCAGGTTCCTTCACAATTTATTGTGATGCTTCCCGAGTTGGACTTGGAGCAGTATTAATGCAGGATGGCAGGATGATTGCATATGCATCTCGACAGTTGAAAGTTCATGAGAAGAATTATCCTGTTCATGACTTAGAGTTGGCAGCCATTGTTCATGCATTAAAGATTTGGAGGCACTATCTTTATGGTGTGTAGTGTGAGGTTTTCACAGACCACCGCAGTCTCCAGTACTTGTTCAAGCAAAAGGATCTAAATTTGAGACAGAGGAGATGGTTAGAATTATTGAAGGATTATGATGTTACTATATTATATCATCCAGGGAAGGCCAATATGGTGGCCGGTGCATTGAGTAGGAAGACGGTGATCATGGGCGTCCTTGAATTTATTCCAGTTGGTGAGAGACTGTTAGCTTCAGACATTCATACAATGGCTAATCAGTTCATGAGGTTAGATATTTTGCCTAGTAGTATTCTAGCTTGTACAGTCGCTTGGTCTTTTTTATTTGAGCGTATCAGAGGCCGCCATGATGATTACCTGCATTTGATGGTTCTTAGGGACACAGTTTCGCACGGTGGTGCCTAAAAGGTTACGGTTGGAGATGACGGTGTTTTGAGGATGCAAGGTCGTATATGTGTGGCTAATGTTGATGGCCTTCGTGAGCTGATCCTTGAGGAGGCTCACAGTTCTAAGTATTCTATTCACCCGGGTGCAGCCAAAATATGCCAGGACTTGCGACAGCGCTATTGGTGGAGAATGACTCTGTCTCTTGTCGCACCCCCTTTTTTTCTTATCCTTGCGGATAGTCAGGGTTTTTGACATTATTGGGACAACTCATTTCCTTTTTAGGAAAGGGGTACAAGAAGAGTCGCCACCTAACGAATTAAGGTGCGTTAGGGCACCTATTACAGGTTATTTATAGAACCAGTTTATATTACCAGAGATTGGGTAAGCGCTTGAAATTACTTCGAAGGGAAGGTGTTAGGCACCCATCAAAGTCCACAACGGTGGGTCCCGAACAAACTTACTTTGTGAATTGATAAATTAGCAAATAGGAAATCTAAGCACACATATGTAAAATAAATAAAGACTTTAAACTATAGGCAATCTGAGCACACATATGTAAAAGGGATAAGGGAGGTCCTAATTTGTTTATCCTATAGGATCATATCCATGCAATGCCCGATAATCACTCATCAATAAGAGGGGCTACATGTTGCATTAGTGTACAGGTCATCATATCATTTTACTACCCATTATCCCACCCCTTAAAGGTTATATAAGCGAGTCGATTAACGAACTCTAAGTGTGTTTTTACCCGTCCTTTCCTTGTGGTCCTGGAGGAGTTTAGGACCTTTAGACTTAGGCAGTTCTAGACCTTCCTAATGTGTTAAAAAAGGCAATATCTAGGTGGCAGCAAATAACACATAGGACAATCAAAGAGGGGAGCAGTTAAGGGCTCATGTTCACCTCCACATATATAAGCAAACAAACAACACGTCTAAATAATAAATTTAGGTAATTTCATAGAAGTCCTAGAGCAGGGATATTTAGGTGAGCATAAAAAACACATAATATGCAGCATTATTTTAAGACAGGGTGACAGAATCCTAATCAGTTTGCCTACTGATTTAAAACCCGTTGAACTTGAGCAGTTGATAAATAATAGCAATTTCTCAGTTATACGGATATTGGTTACCTAAGGCTTACCTAGGCATGAGACTATATGCAATCATAGTTATAGGGGTTGTCTAAATGATTTGAAGTTGTTTCAACCTATATGCATGCTGATCTAATTAATGAAGATTATAGCAGTTAATTTTATACAGATTAATACTGGAACGTGATACATGTGTGTGAAATTGTTTTTACCTATTTATTTGAGCGACTTGAGGCAAATGCATATATAGTCCTAAAACAGAATTTTTTAATGCACATGGAGAAGGTTGTTTATTGAGCAATTTTAATAGCCTAGCGGTAGGATTTCTAAGTGATCATGAATTATACAGAATCAGAAATAGAGTGATGATCTACCACGCGTTTCTAGGATACAAAGCAATAAATGTAAGTGTCCTAAGACAGGATATCTAATGCACAGATTTGGCATGATTTAATGCAAAGAGTCATATCAATCCTAAGCAGGGTATCTAGTGCATCATACAGACCTAAACATGACTTCTACAATAATGTCAACATGTAGCACAACATAGAAACATGATTTCTACAGCAAGTAATCATATATCAAAGCCTAGAACATGATTTCTACCCAGTTTTACCCCACAGAATCATATAGCTACCCTTCATTTTCACCATTTACCCCAATATCTGTTTATGAAAGATTATTACAAACTACGATTGCATAAATTACATAAATGAAATGTAAACTATACTATAGGGAGTCTGATGCAGGCCCCAAAATAAACCTGGGAGTATCAGGCCTTCAATGGTAGTCTGAAATGCCAAGAACCTTAGAAAATGAATGTCCATGTGTGTCAGAGTTCCCTAGGGACCTCAAGGATCCCGGGCTGTGCTCACACCAAGACTTTCTCACAATAGGGACTGGTTATGTGCAGTGTGGAAAGGCCATCCCTAGTGTGCCAGAGTTCATAGGGATCTCAGGGGATCCCAAGGCAGTACACACATTGGAGGGGCAGAACCTAATGATCTAAGAGTAAAGTGAGAGTGCTTGACATAGTTTGAAAACAATATAGAGATGGCTATATGGTTTGAAAAGGTTTTTGAAATGGAATCCAGTTTAGTTGTGAAAAAAAACAGTTTTTAGAAGAGTATTAAAATACTTTTGAAATCAGCAAATAGTCAACTGGTCATAGAACACCCAGATTCAGAAGTACAAATTTCACACAGGGATGAAGGGGTTGGGGACACATAGAACTCACATTAAGGGAACACATGACAGGGTGCAAGGAATCATATAAACAACAAATGCATAGAACACTTAGGAACTTAATGGAATTAACAAGTTAAACAGTATGGTAGGTAATTGAGACATAGAACAAGGATGCAGTAAAGCCATATTGAAAGCAAAGAAACATTGGACAGTGTCAGACACACAAAAAGGATAAGTCGAATACCTTAAGAGATTATGTAACTAACATGATTACATCAGTAAATAATAGACAAGGGTAAATAGACATGCTGGAAAAATATCAAATAGACAACTATAGTTTGTACATGCTAATTACATATTGAACAAAACGGGATTAGACATGTTAAGCAAGGAAGTAAATAGGAAAAGGAATTGAACTCATGATTAATGAACTAGTACTACAATTAAACACATAGAGTTTAGGTTTCAAAATTTAACTGAGACATACCAGCTAAGGAAGAGAGCAAAGAATTTAAAGCAGGTGCAGTTCAATATCTAGCCTTGGCTTATAGCCGGCTAGATCAGTGATTATCACACGTAGCAGAGAAGAAAAGAGAGTTTTGAGTGTAAGTGTGTGTTTTTGAACTTGTGTCTGTGTGTTAAGAAATAAAAAAAGAGGAGTTTATATAGTAGTTCAAAGGCAAGGCAAATAAGGTAACAATATCAACTTCAGTCAATCAAGGGGGGAATCACAGAATCAATTACACGGAAAAAACAACATAGTCCTCCTTTAATTAAGGGTAATTAACCAACATCAAGGACAAGAAATATTTAAGGAAAGAAATGCAAATCAGACTTAAGCAAAAAGGGTGAATAATTAGGAGCCTAATTAAGGAAATAATCACATAAGGAATCAGTACATATTACAGGTGCTTGAATAAGGTAAGAAGACCAATTAAGGTCATAAACAAGGAACTAGTCAGGAATCATGCACATAAGTTTAACAGAGCGAATCAGTCAATCAAAATTTTAAATGTGGTACTGATTTATGGGGGAGGAAATATCAACTTCCACAAATAGACAAATAGGCTAAATAAAATTTCATAAACACATAGAAATTAGCCGAAATATTGACTCAGAAACCCTAATAGAGATGAACTAGGGTAAAACTCACAAGGCACTGAATTAGACTAAGGGAAAATCGTGTAAGTCAAAGCACATAATGGAACAATGCAATGGATAACATGGAAAAACTCGGAATCGAAGCAAAACATAAGAAAATTAGGGTTTTTACATCAATCGACTAGGGTCTAAATGACCTTAGCATAAATCAGTCAAGAACACTTAAGAATAATCAATTAAACACCTAAAATCATAAAGACCCTTGAGAAGATGACTTATAGTAAACCCTAGTTTAGGAAAAGCGGGAAATCAGTTGAAAACCAAAAAACTTTCAAGGAAAACGTGTGAAATATATTCGATTTGTCTCAGATCTGTACAGATCTGAGAAGATCGGAGATACAAGTTATGGTTTTTCAGAGACGAGAACATAGGCTTAGAAAACCAATGATTCGTAACAAAAATAAGAAAGATTCTTACTCAATGTCGAGCAACTATCCTGAAACAGGCAAGAAATCACAACGTGCAAAACAGACCTGCCTAAGTCCCTTGAAATCTCCTCAACGATCCAGGAGACATGTAAACCACAACAAATAAGAGGCCGGTAGAGGCCTGAGATGATGAAGAAACACCATGGAATAACAGCGTAAGGCGGTGACGGCACTTGGTATTAGGGTTCCGCTATAGAGCGTTTGAGAGAGAAAGGGAAAGGTGACGACAGGGGAAGGGTAGAGAATGAGTAAGGTTAGGGGGGTCGTTTGGTTTATTTAAGGTAGGAAATATCCTGACCGTTTGATCAAAAAGATCAACGGCCAGGATTGACTAAGGTTATTGGGTCGGGTAGCCTAATACTTGGGCCTAAGGTTTTGGGCTAATTTATAATAGGGTATTAGGCTGGTATTTAGGTTAGAATTGAAAAGTAAAAGGGTTGTTTATTAAATACCCAAAAAAATTGAATAAAATCAATTTGTAAAATAAATAACTAATTATAAAAAATAATTTTCATGCATAGATATGTTTTAAAATGATTATTTAGTATTATAAAAATACAATGGACCAATCTCTGATAAAATAATGCAATAATATGTGCATGGGTTATAATTGCAAAGTTATTGCAATTATAACCAAAAGGTGTCAATTTGGCTAGTTATGAAATAATTTGGGTTTAATAGGACCATAAATAATAATATTAAACCAATAAATGTTTTAAAGTCATTTGTGATGCAATTTTGTAATTATTTATATGAATAAAAATGATAGGGAAAATCAATATAAATCGTAGAAATTATGGAAAAATACCAATTGGTGCTAATGCAGGATTTTAAGGATATATATGCATTTTTAAAACTATTTTAGGAAACATTGGGTATCAACAGCTGCTCATCTTTACTCGAAAAGGATGAAAGAGTTATCGGATAAAGATATGATGGCCAATTTTGACCGAGAAAGATGGCTTGAGAGATTTAGGCCTCACTCTAGCTTATGAGTTGCCTACATATCCCCAGTTTTACAGGAATCAGGCTGTGTGTAGTTCTAGATTAATCGGCGGAATATACCGATGATGTCATCGCAAGAAGAGACACAAGGTTTCGGGATATGTGAAAGAATAGTTATGGTGAGAGGTCAGGTTTGAGATAAATGAAGGAATCGAAGCGGGATTGCTCCTGCTGGGATAGCAGTTGCTTACTGGGTGACCCGCAAATAGAGATTTACTACGAGCATGTACTTGTGCAGAAATTTAAGCATGATGCAGATTCCCTTCTGACCATGAAAGTTATCTTCGGACGATTGAGGATGACGTCCTGGGCCATGAATTGTTCAGTTAGAGATTCGGAGGCCATGAAATGATGTTCTCGGTCCATGAAGATGGTTCCTCCGAACCATGACACCTTTGAATAATGATATGCAGGTTTGAGAGATCCTCAGGCCATGACATGGTGTCTTCCGGCTAGGAGGATGATGAATTTAGACTCTGACGCCTTTGGACATATTGGAGATATTTCAACCCATGAGATGCAATAATATGTTGTTAACACGACAAGGCTTAGTCTTGTGATATGCAGGGCAGAGCTTAGCCCGAAAGAGAGCAAATAGATAGTACCGGAGAGACAGCGTTTAGTCTCGGTGAAATAATGTAAATTAGAGGTAGAGCTGAGCCTCATGCAGGTATGGAGACAGAGCTTAGTCTTATGTAGGATGAAGGCAGAGATTAGCCTTATGCAGATGTGGAGGCAGGGCATAGCCTCATGCAAGTGTAGAGGTAGAGCTTAACCTCATGCAAGATGCGGGACGGGGCTTAGTCCCATGCAGATTAAGGCAGAGATTAGCCTTATGCAGATGTGGAGGCAGGTCTTAGACTTCATGCAAGTATGGAGGTAGATTTTAACCTAATTCAAGATGCGGGACAGGGATTAGTCCAATGCAGATGAAGGCATAGCTTAGCCTTATGCAAATATAGAGACAAAACTTTATCTCATGAAGGATGCAGGACAGGGCTTAGTCCCATGCAGATGAAGGCATAGCTTAGCCTTATGAAAATATTAAGACAGAGCTTAGTCTCATGCAGGATGTGGGACATGGCTTAGTCCCATGTAGATGAATTTAGAGCATAGCCTTATGAAAATATGGAGAGAGAGCTTAGTCTCATGCAAGATGTGGAGGCAGGGCTTAGCCTCATTGCAGGACAGGGCTTAGTCCCATGCAAATGTAGAGGCAGGGCTTAGCCTCATGCAAGTGTGGAGGTAGAGCTTAACCTCATGCAAGATGTGGGACAGGGTTAGTCCCATGCAGATGAAGGTAGAGATTAGCCTTATGCAGGAAAATAGAATAAGTAGCAGTTGGTAGCAAAATTTTCTTAACTGGTTGTGGATTTCAGTATCGCGGTTGTTATGAAGATTGTGACTGCGAGGCATGTATATTTTTCGTTCCCTTAACCAAAGAAAAATCGTGAGTTCGGTAAAAGGAATGTTGGTTCGTGCATCCGTCGGTCTACCTGTCTTGACTTGCTTGGCCTAAAGGTCCTGTTCAAATTATTGGGGTAGTGTTGGCTAAACAGAGTTATTTTGCAAGCAAGAGCATAGTATTGAAGACATAGTAAAATATATATATTTTAGGAAATTGGTCAGATGAACTAGTGATTGCGACACGATCCGAGACATTGCAACCTCTCCTATTATGGAATTTTGAGGGTCATCCTCAAATTTCTGCCCCGGTTAGTTGGATTGACATCTCTGACTATTGTACATGCTGCGATTGGCTGAACTTGCTTCGGAATTTTGAGGGTCCTCCTCAAAATTCTGCCCCAGTTTCTAATTGTAAAATTTTATTGAATTGTGACCAAACCCATAGGGCTGCGTACGTATCCCCTCTTAAATGGGAATCAGGTCGAGCGTAGTTCAATTTACACCATATGAGGAAAGCGTAAAGGGTTACACAAAGTATCGCTTGATTGCATCTGAGTTGATCGGCTTCGGCCAGATTTCTCCATCCATTTCTGCAAGTATGAGAGCTCCTCCTGTTAGTACTCTGTGAACCATGTAAGGACCTTTCCAATTAGGAGAAAATTTCCCTTTGTCTTCATCCAGATACGAAAAGATCTTCTTTAACACCAGCTGCCCCAATGTGAATTGTCTCGGCTTGACTCTTTTATTGAAGAATCTGGTCATCATGTTATGATAAAGTTGTCTGTGACATACCGCATTCATCCTTCTTCCATCTATGAGGGATATTTGCTCATAGCGGCTCTTTATCCATTCTTCGTCGCTGAGCTCAGCTTCTTGTATAATCCTCAAGGAAGGAATCTCCACTTCAGTAGGAATAATAACTTCAGTACCATAAACCAACAAGTAAGGAGTTGCACCGGTTGATGTGCGGACTGTGTTACGATATCCTAACAAAGCGAATGGCAGCTTCTCGTGCCACTGTTTGTGATTTTCTACCATTTTTCTCAGTATTTTCTTGACATTCTAGTTGGCGGCTTCTACAACTCCGTTCATCTGAGGTTTATAGTTTGTGGAATTCTTGTGTTTGATTCTGAAAGTCTTCCACATGGCCTTCATTAGATCACTGTTGAGATTGGAAGCGTCGTCAGTGATGATTGATTCTGGAACTCCAAATCGACAACCAATCCGGTCGCGAACAAAGTCAGCTACGACCTTCTTAGTCACTTCCTTGTAAGATGATTCTTCAACCCATTTGGTGAAGTAATCAATATCTACCAAGATGAACCAGTGCCTATTAGAGGTGGTGGGCTCGATTGGACCAATGACGTCCATTCCCCATGCAGCGAATGGCCAAGGTGAGCTTGTTGCATTGAGCTCATTCGGTGGTACTTTTATCATATCTGCATGTACCTGAATTGGTAACATTTCCGAACATACTGGATGCAATCAGTCTCCATGGTTATCCAAAAATAACCGGCCCCGAGTATCTTTTTGTCCAAGACAAAGCCATTCATATGTATGCCGCATGTTACAACATGTATCTCCTCAAGTAGTTTAGGAGCTTCTCTTGCGTTGACACATTTCAACAATAGCAAATCAGGAGTTTTTCTATATAGGGTTCCTGCGCTGTGGAAGAAACTGTTGGATAACCTCCGAAGTGTGCGTTTCTAAGTATGATTTGCATGCTCCGGGTATTCTCATTTTGCCAAATATTCTTTGATGTCGCGAAACCAGGGCTTCCCGTCTGTTTCCTCTTCAACATAAGCACAATATGCTAGCTGGCTATGGATCTTTACTGGGATAGGATCAATGAACTTCTTGTCTGGATGTTGTATCATGGATGACAAAGTGGCCAATGCATCGGAAAACTCGTTTTGAATTTTGGGAACATGGGCTTCTGAAAGATATACTTCAAAGGATCCCTTCTCGATATGAGGTATGTTGTGTAAGCACAGAAGTAGTGTCTCAACTTCTTATCTATTCAGGTCAGAGTGCAGCAGGTACGCTCCAATAGAGAGTACCGCGCTTCATATGGAGTGAATTTCTTACTCAGGTAATAGATAGCTTGTTCCTTCCTCCCCGTCTCGTCATGCTTCCCTAGAACGCAACCGAAGGATCCATCTAGCACTACAAGGTAGAGTAGCAAGGGTTTACCTGGCTCTGGCGGGACAAAAACTAGTGACGTTGATAGGTACTACTTGATTATGTCGAAGGACTTTTGACAATCCTCGGTCCAACTGGTTGCAGCATCTTCATTTAACATCTTGAAGATTGGTTCACATATGATTGTGGACTGGGCTATGAACCGGATAGTGTAATTTAGCCGTCTTAGAAAGCTCATTACATCCTTCTTACTCTTCGGCGGTGGCAGCTCCTGATCAAGTTCTATTCCTCGACGGCTGACGATGAACCCAAGCAACTTTTTGGTAAGAACCCCGAATGCACAATTTTCAGGGTTTAGTTTTAGGTTGTATTTCCGCAGTCCATCGAAGAACCTCTTCAAATATCTATATGATCCATGGCTTTCTAAGATTTAATGATGACGTCATCCACATATACCTCGATCTCCTTATGTATCATGCCATAGAAATATGGTAGTGATGGCCCTCATGTATGTGGCCCCAACATTCTTCAACCCGAACGACATCATCTTGTAGCAGTATACCCCCTAGGGTGTAATAAAAGTCATTTTTTCAGCGTCCTCCTCGTCCATCTAGATCTGATGATAACCAGCAAAACAATCCACAAATGACTGAAGTTCATGTTTGGAACAATTGTCGATTAGGATGTGTATGTTTGGAAGAGGGAAATCATCCTTTGGGCTGGCTCTGTTGAGATCACGATAATTGACACAAACCCTGACCTTTCCATCCTTCTTCGCAATCGACACGATGTTGGCTAACCATGTTCGATATTCAACCACCTTGAGGACTTTGGCCTTGATTTGCTTAAACCTCCTCCATGATTTTAAGACTCATGTCAGGCTTGAATTTCCTGAGTTTCTGCGTCACTGGTGGACATATCGGGTTTGTAGGCAACTTGTGAGCCACAATGGATGACTTTATCCGGTCATATCATCGTATGACCATGCAAATATGTCCTCATATTCCTTCAAGAACTGTGTATTCTCTTCTTTTTGTGACGGTGATAAGTGGATGCTGATGCGAGTCTCCTTGACAGTTTCAGAATCTCCCAAGTTGATTACCTCAGTTTCGTCAAGATTAGACTTAGGCCTATTCTCAAAATCTCTACTTCTCTTACAATTTCCTCGGGTATGATATCTTCTTCCTCCAAATCATTATCCTTTTGTTTCGTCGTCTCATTGCTTTTCACAGTCATGGGTTAATCAAGACAGGAAGTAGTAATGTTGTATAGATAAAAGTATGAGAGGAAAAAATGGTAGTAATAAATATTGATCCATTGAAACATATAACAATTTTCAATAATTAAAACATCGTTTTGGAACACTGGAGATTTTATCTAAACAAAAATGCAGGAAGGGAAATTATTTTAGAAAGCAAAAATAAATAATGTTGTTCAGCCTTGCTACCCTGGGACTCGTCGGGCCCTAGACGGTCTAACAATCCAATTTTTTAGGAATGATCCCTTGCTCACAGCTTGGATGGTAGGGCCTTGCTTCTCCTCCTCCTTGAAAATTACACAACAGTCCATATTTTCGTCCTCCAGGAACATGTTCCTTAAAGCTGCCAGTGCTTCTTCCTCTTCTGAACCCCATATGACGTCGGCCTGTTGGAAAGTCTATTCCAAATGCGGTATAGGCTGCACCAATGGAGAGTAAGGACCGCGCCATGGTGGCGACAAGTTTTTGTACTCTCTCCAGGTATAATGATATCCCAGGCCAAAAGTAGTGTCATGACGCTTCAGTTGTATTGGCTTAGAAGTGCCCTGAAGGTTCTTGCCGAGACCTTTGCCAGGTTCATATCTGCTCCAATTCATCATGCTTGCTATCTTACTGTCCCACCACTTATCTTTATCGATTGCATTGACTTGATCGATGTGATGATAAGTTTCTCCACCAAGCCTTTTTCTACCCTCAACTATTGGGATACTCAGGCGGTTGTATATGGGGTTGCTCCCGTCTCCGTGGATAATCACCTCCTGGTGGTTTCATTCAAATTTCACCGCCTGATGCAATGTGGATGCCACAGCTCCAGAGGCAAGTATCCATGGTCTTCCCAATAACAGATTGTAGAACGCGGATATGTCTAACACCTGAAATTCGTCCTCAAACCATGTAGGCCCCATCTGTAAACAGAGATTGATTTCTCCAATGATGGCTCTCTGAGACCCGTCGAACGCCTTCACATTCATGGTTCCCTCTCGTATTTCATACAGTCCTTTGCCCAACCTCTTTAGTGTTGTCAATGGGAAAATGTTAAGGTTGGACCCTCCATCGATCAGAACCCTGGTAATGAAGTAATCTTCGCATTGCACGATAATATGTAGTGACTTGTTATGACTCAAACCTTCAGGTGTCAATTCATCCTCGTGGAAAGTGATCTTGTAACTTTCCAGTACTCTCCCCACCATATTAGCCATTCCCCTAATAATGATGTTATTGGGCACATATGCTTCATTCCGCGCCCCCTTTTTCCTCGGGGAGATCGGGTTTGGGACATTTTGGGTTGAGACAACTCTTTCCTTTTGGGAAGGGGTTTGCATTTTTTAGATTCGCCACCTAACGATTTTAAATGTGTGTTAGGGCACCTAAAGGGGGGTTCATTTACAACTACGTTGTTAACCAGAGATAGGGTAAGGGCTTGAGATTATCCTAAGGAGAAGATGTTAGGCACCCCTCAGGATCCACAAGTGTTGTTCCCGGCCAAATAGCTTTTGTGAATTTGTACGGTTTAACAAACAAACAAATAAAGGCTTAAATAAGAGGGGGTTTAAGTCCTTAAGCATACAAGGTATTTGAAAACAGTTAAAAAAAAGGAGTTTTAATCTAAACATTTCAGGTAAAGGATATCCTAGGTTTGTGATAATATGGATCACATCAATGCAATACCCGGTATGACACTCCTCAAAGACGGGCTACACGTGGTATTAGCGCATCGGTCATCATGTCCATATTCTACCCTTTCCCACCCCGTGAAGGTAACTAAAGCGCATGTTGGTCACGAACACTATTGTGTGTTGTTACCCACCCCTTCCTATTAGTCCTAGAGGAGGTTAGGATTACTATCTTAAAAGGGAAGTACTAGGCAGACCCTCAGCTTTAAAAGGTAAAATACTAAGACGACAAATAAAGAACACATAGGACTGCAGTAAATGGGAACACATAGGAGCATGTAAGAGGCTCAAATTTACCTCCGCAGTTAATGCACATAACAACACGACTCAAACACAAGTAAGGACAATGTTTTAATTCAGAACCTTAGATATGGTGTCTAAGTGAGTTTAGAATATAAACAGATACTCAGAAAAGGGTCCTAATAAATTTGCCTACTGGTTTTAGCGTGCTGGTAGTTAAACATGATTACAAAGACATATCTGGTTTTTATTTTCTTGTAATTGATTACCTAAATCTTGCCTAGGTGTAAAATAACATGCAACAGTTGTACAAGTTTGTTAAGGATTCCAGATTATTAATCCTAATAGCATGTGATTCTAAATGTGCGCAAAGGACTGATTGACAGTTTATTTAAAACATGGCACTGTGTGTTTAAACTAAGTATGATCCTATGAACATGATATCTAATATGCGTAGATAGAGATACATAATGGTTTGTATGCAAAATCCTATGCAGGATCTTCTAAATATATGCAGTTACATGCTTTCAAAATGTGCAGCAAGTATGAGAGTGACCTGTTTATTAGTTGTTTTCCTAGAACAGGGTCTCTATGTATAACATGACAAAGTGTTGTAGATTTTGTTAACACTCGTTTAAGGCAGGATCTAGATTACATTTTCAGAATCACACGATAGCAATTTTTCGTTGTTATTACTGATCATATGAACATGATTTTCTAAGTAAGGATGATATGCTGAAAGAAAAGCAGATGTATCAACATAAGTGACAAATGCATGGCATGCTTGATCTCTAGACATGGTTACTAGTGCGCGCATAGGAAAAATAAACCTACAGAAACATGATATCTACCCAGACTTATACTATAGCATGCATACCCTACCCGATTTCACTATCCATCCCCAGAATATTATTTACAAATTATTACAAGCCTTTGAATATGAATTACATAATTAAAATGGGAAAAGAAGAAGTTAACTATAGGGAGCCTTCCATAGTAGGCCCAAGTGTCCAAGGTTCTCAATGCCATGTACTGTTGTTTCATAACCAATCCGGGTGTGTCAGAGTTCCCTAATGATCTTAGAGGATCCCGGTCAGTGCTCACACCCAGATTTCATAGCCAAAGATGGAGTAAGTGCAGTGTGGAAGAGCCAGCTCTTGGGTGTCAAAGTTTAGAGGAAGCTCAAGGGTCCCTAAGCAATGCTCACACAAAAGGGGCAAGACCTAGGTTTCTAAGAGTATATGTGAGAGTGCTTGACATAAATTAAAATAATAGAGTTGAAAACAATTTTCTGAAAACAGATAAAAACAGATTTAGAAAGAGCTTGCCTTAGTGAAAATAGTTTGAAAAAAAGGGAGTAGGACAACCAGCAATTCAGAATCAAGACAGCATACATAGTGCAGAGAGATAGACACAAACAGGGAATAGGGGATTGGGGACAAGTAGGTCACATATAAAGATAGATTTTCATACAAGTTAACCTTAGAGAGATACTAAGGCATTTCAGAATTTTAACAAGCACAAAACAATTTTCATAAAGGTGCTTAGGCCTGAGACTTAACAGAATTAAAATTGAGGGATACCAAAGAGGAAGTACATGACAAACAGAGTTACGCATAATTCCAGGGGAAAGGCTTCATGAGTACAGCATATGTTCAGAATCACATATACCTATGTGACACAAATACATTCTTATATGTGCTGGGGATCAGGGGTAAGGCATGATCCTAGTAAACATGTAAGAAGGCAGTAAAACATGCTGAAGCTAAAACGAAAAGTAATCACATTGGTAAACTAGTAAATAGGCATGTTAATTGCAAGGTAAACAGCAGAACCACAAGTAGAAACCTATTATGAACAGGATGGATTGAAGTGCTGAAAGAAACATATTGTTTTTGAAAACTCGAATTGTAACTAGGACATACCAGTATAGGAGAGACAGTAATACCAAAGCAGAAGTAAGAGAGGCCCAATAATTAGCCTTAGCTTTGTAGCCGACTAATTCAAGCAAGTAACAAGTAGCACAGAAAAGTGAGTGAGAGAGAGAGAGAGAAAGTTTAGTCGTGTGAGAGAGTTTAGAACAGTGTGTGTTCCCCCTTTCAACGAATAAGAGGCCTGGGTATATATATCTTTTAAAACAGTAGTCAATAAGGTGCAAATCAAAGGCAGGCAGCAATTAAAGGAATCAGAATCAATCAGTTTAAGTACTTCCTCTAATTAAGGGTTAACTTTCAAATGATAAGAACAGGTAACCAATAGGAAGCAAATCAACATATGATTAGAACACAACAAATAAGGAAATACTTCAAAATAGTGTAAGTATAGAGCTGATAATTAGGCTAGGTTCATAGAGTCCTAATTAAGGAAACAAATGTTGAGAATCAGTTGACAGCATAATTAACCAAAAATAAGGTAGGAGAATATTTTTAATATTGAAATCAGTCGAGAATAGAGGATACCAATCACAGGGAATCAGGGATTCCACTAGAAGGCAATATTAACCATAGGAAAGTATTGCAACTGAACGAAGCAAACATAACATAAGCAAGAATAGGCAAAGTAGGGTAAGAGAATCACATAAATAAGGGATTTAAGTTAGAACATAGTAAATGATTAAAGGAAATAACGGAGTAAACATGATGCGAGCAGAGGACACAAAGATAAGAAACCATAATGAACAAAATATGGTAAAGTCACAGAAAAGCTCAGAACATTCGTGGGAAACATGTACACATGCAGATTAAACGAACAATATCATAAAACAGACTCAGAATCCTAAGATTAAGGCAAAACCACTTAGGGTTTCCAACATAGTATGTCAGATGAAGGAAAAACAGAAATAAATCGTGCAAACATAGTAGAAATTATAGAATAATACTTAAAATCAGAAAAAGAATCGTTCTTTTTTTTAGAAAGGTGTTAAGAAACCCTAGCTAGAAAATTAAGAGTCATTTATAAAGAAAACTCGGAATCTTTAAGGAAAATAGCAAAAATAACTATGAATACATCCAGATCTGTCATAGATCTAAGAAATCGAGAGCCAACAGTTAGGGTTTTAGTGAGATAACTCAAAATGAGAGAAAATTGGCTCAGAAACCATAGGTTTTGGCCGGAGATGGGAAGATCTTACTCGGACAGGCCAAGGGTGGCCTGAGGAGGCATGAACAGTCATGGGGTGAGGTGAACCGCTTCAGGATCTCCTGAGGACCTAAGGACACTGATACCCGGTGTAGGAGGGAGCCATGAAGCTAAGAGGGGTGAGGACCCATGGTTTCCAGCAAGAGATGTAGCCGGAGAAGACGAACCATCTTCATAGGAGAAGAAGAGACTGGAAGTCTCTAGAGAGAATCGGAGAGATAGAGAGATAATGTGAGAGGAGTCAAATGAGGGGAACGGGGTTGTCACGACCCAAAAATCCCACCTTCGGGCCATGACTGCGTCTAACGTTGAACCCGCTAGACAAGCCAACGTTTGAACTAAATAAAACTCATTAACAACAAATACGAACAAGATAACTAGGGCTTCGATGGCCCGCCATATGAAATTTAAAAAAATAACCAAAATACAACATAGCGATTTCGAAATAAAACCCATAAACAAATCCCAGAACTGGTGTAACATACTCACGGACTATCTAAAAGATTACTACAACCAAAAGGTGTGATAAATACATAAGACTGTCTTTGAAATACAAAGTAAGACAGAGCTGAAAGTGGGAAGTAGAAGGTGACGTCAAGGCCCACGAACGTCTGCGGGTCTACCTCGATGTCTCCTCTGTGAACTGATGAGATGCTCCGACCGTTAGTGATCACCGGGTCCGGCTGCGTGGTCTGCACAACATAAAGAAGTGCAGGTGTAGCATCAGTACAACCGACCCCATGTACTGAGTAAGTGTCGAGCCTAACCTCGGCGAAGTAGTGACGAGGCTAGGACCAACACAACATATGTACCTGTGCAATTTTATATAATAGCAGGAAAAATGGCAACAGAAATAAGCAAGTAAGACAGATACGGGGAGAACATGCTGGGGAAATAGGGCAACAAAATACTAGCACGGTAGAACAGGGTAATAGCGGAAATATAAAACTAAAGACAGGAATTCAACTTCTCAACAGATAATGAACAGCAAAAAGCACGACATGTCCCCTCGTGCATAACCTCAAAATCACTCGGCACGGAATGTCCCCTCGTGCTTATATAATAACACTCAGCACGGAATGTCCCCTCGTGCGTATATAATAACACCCAGCACGGAATGTCTCCTCGTGCGTATATAATAACACCCAGCACGGAATGTCCCCTCGTGCGTATACTCACAATCACTCGGCGCGGAATGTCCTCTCGTGCATATATAATAACACAAAGCAACAACATAAAGTGAAAGTCAATACTAAGAAGTCCCAAGTGCATAGAAATACATCAATACAATTCGATTGCCCCGGCAAGGAGAAATCATCAATTACAACATCAACAAATGCCCGACAAGGGTCTCAGCTATAACCAACCTCGCGTCAGAATTACAAATTCAACAGTGTAAACCTCAACTGAAATAAATCACTCAATAACTCTCCACGTCATGAAACAACATCAAGGTATCACTTTTAATTCACCAATTACTCACAGGGCGGAGAAAATTAAGAACATAGTAAGTTTCATCACAAATGACTCACGGGCATGCTTGACCGCAACGCATAGGCACTCGTCACCACGCCTATACGTTGGACATGAGTTTCACATAACAAGTAAGACTCTATACCTAATCCCTCAAGCTGAGGTTAAGCCAAACACTTACCTCGACTCCAAGAAAATGCAGGTCAAGCCTCGATCACAGCCTTTCCTCTCGAATTCACCTCCGAATCGGGAATATCTAGACATAATGGATTTATAATAATTAATAAGTACTCCATAATCCAATTCCCAAGCCAAATTATACATTTCCTACTATTCCTCTGACAATACTAAAATTCGACCTCGGGCCCACACGTTCGGAATTTTCGAAAATTCATGAAGGAATCAATTACCCGGAGTCTAAGGAT
>ML270158.1:0-21464 GCA_005239495.1 Nicotiana undulata | reverse complement strand
TTTTAGATGATTTATTAGTGAATTTAACTAGGAATTAGTGTTTGAAACTAGTAAAACTATGAAATTTACTTACCTCAAATACAATGGGGAAAGGTTCTTTGAGAAGCTCTCTAAAATCTTGAAGAGGAATATGAAAATGGTGGAATAAGGCTAAGTCCCGTATTAAATAACACTTCCCAGTGATTTCTTCACTGCGGTCGCGACAAGAGGACTGCGATCGCGAAGGCCAACTGGCCAGACCTCTACGATCGCGGCAGAGGTCCTGCGATCGCGAAGAATAACTGGCAAGACCTCTGCGATCACGGCAGGGGTCTTGCGATCGCGAAGAACAAACTCACCCGGCCTAGACGCGACTCAATGCTATCGCAAGAAACGGGCTGCGATCGCGAAGGTGTGGAACCCAGACCTCTGCGATCGCAAAGGGGAGGCAGCGATCGCAGTGAACAAGCACTAGCCCAGCAAAATCCTTCTCCGCAATCGCAACCCACCTTCTGCGATCGCTGAGAAGGAAACCAGATAGCAGATTTTCTGTTTTTTCCAACTTAGCTCACGACGGTCTGAAACGCACCCGAGCCCCTCGGGACCCCGTCCAAAAGCACCGGCAAGTCTGTATTCATGATACGGACTCGCTCGAACATTCGGAACATGAAAAACAACAACGAAACTCGAAATCAACCCCCAAAACCAAATTAATCAAACTTAAGAACTTTGAAATTCTAGAATTCACTTCAACGCGCCGAACAGGCCTAAACCACTCGGCATGACTTCAAATTTTGCAGATAAGTTATAAATGACACAACGGAACTATTCCCGGTCTCGGAATTTCATTCGGACCTCGGGAACATAAAATCACCTCTCAACCCAAATTTCAAATTCTTTAGAAACCCAACAAGTTCATTAACTCCCTTTTTCCTCATTTGGATCCGAAACCAATTAAATCAAGCCCGTTTTACACAAAATTCCACAAATAGGACAAATAACATATAATAAACCTGTTCCGTGCTCCGGATTCGTAATCCGGGCCCGGTAACATGGCTTTCACATAATTACTCATTTTCACAATCCTTTATTATTTCCTGAAAACAATTTTCTTTAAAAGTTCATTTCTCGGGCTTGGGACCTCGGAATTCGATTCCGGGCATACGCCCAAGTCCCATATTTTCCTACGGACCCTCCGGCATAGTAACATCATGGGTCCGAGTCCGTTTACCAAGAATGTTGACCAAAGTCAACTTTATTCAATTATTCAATTTAAAAAAAAAATCCCATCTTTAACAACTTTTCACATGGAAGCTTCCCGGCTACCTGCCCGGGCTGCGCACGCATATTGAGGTGAGATTAACGGAGGCTTTCGAGGCCTCGGAACACAGATTTAGCTGAAAATACTTAGGATGACCTTTTGGGTCATCACAAGGGTAGGTCATTAGGTCTAATTTAGGTAAATACTAACTGGGTCATTGATTCAAACTGATCAACGGCTCATATTGATCGAATGGTTGTGCCGGGTAGAAATTTAAGTCTGGGCTGGGTAGAAATTAAGGTTTGGGCTGGGTAATTGGGTTGGTTTAATTGGGGTATTGGGTTTAATTAGGCTACAATTGAGAAAGTTCAAAAGGGCTATTAATTAAATACCCATTTAAAATAGGTAAATAATTAATAAAAATGGTTAATAACTAAAGAAAAATGAAATTGATGCATAGTAGATGAAATTAAAGTAATTAATTAGTATTTAAAATATAAATGACTTTCTATTTTGTAGAAATAACATAAAATATGTAACCAGGCTATAATTGCAAAGTTATTGCAATTATAGCCAAATAATGCCAATTTGGCTAATTTGTGAAGTAATTAAATCATAATAGGATAAAAAATGATATATTAAACCAAGGAATATTTTGAAACTATTTGTAATCCAATTTATGATTAATTATTGGATATAAAAGTACTGGACAAATTAGAAATAAATTGAAAAAAATATGGGAAAATTATGGAAAAATACCAGTTATTATAAAATGTGATTTTGAAGGTATATATGCAAATTAAAAATAAGTTGAGGAAAATTGGGTATCAACAACTGCCCTCTTTACCCGGGAAGGATGGACGAGTTGTCGGGTAAAGATATGATGGCCAATTTTGACCGAGCGAAATGGTTTGATGAGATTTAGGCTGAACCCTGATTTCTGAGTTGCCTACATAACCCTGGTTTTACAAGAATCAGGCCGTATGTAGTTCAAGAGTCATCGGTCAAGTATATCGATGACGTTTTACAAGAACGGACGCAAAGTACAGGGTTAGGCGAACAAACGGCTGACGGGGTAGTTCGGGAGAACTGGAGCAGGACCGCTCCTGCCAGGATGGTTGTTTCTTGCCGGATTACCTGCAAATGAACAATACAAGCATATATTGTGCATAATTTAAACATGATGCAAATTCCTGTTGGACCATGAATGCTGTTTCTAGACGGTTAAGGATGACGTCTTTAGACCATGATGTCTTGGGCCATGAATTGCTTGATGCAGGATTCGCACGCCATGAATGATTTTCTCAGGCCATGAGGATGGTGCGTCTGAACCATGACGCCTTTGAATAATGATATGCAAAATGATAAAAAGAGATCCTTAGGCCATGACATGGTGTTCTCGGGCTATGAAAATGGTACCTCCGAACGATGACGCCTTTGGATAGGTTGGCGATATTTCAGCCCATTAAGATGAAATAGTATGATGCTAACAAGACAGAGCTTAGTCTTGTGAATTAAAGGGGTAGATCTTAGCTCGAAATGAAAGCGAAATGAATAATGCTTGATACAATAGTGGTCTCAGAAAGCAAATTGGAGGCAGAGCTTAGCCTCGGAAGGCAGAATGGTAGCCTTATGCAAGGATGCGAATGCAGATGGTGGTAGATCGTAACCTCGGAAGGCATAATGGTAGCCTTATGCAGGGATGTGAATGCATATGGAGGTAGAGCTTAACCTCATAAGGAAGAAAGGTAGTCTTATGTAGAGGATGTGTAGATGGAGACAACGTTTAGTCTCTGAAGGCAGAATGGTAGCCTTATGCAAGAATGCGATGCAGGTGGAGACATTGTTTAGTCTCGGAAGGCAGAATGGTAGCCTTATGTAAGAATGCGATGCAGATGGAGACAACGTTTAGTCTCGAAAGGCAGAATGGTAGCCTTGTGCAAGAATGCGATGCGGATGGAGAAAGCGTTTAGTCTCGGAGGGCAGAAAGGTAGCCTTATGCAGGAAAATAAATGACTGTAGGAATTCTTAGTTGATAACAGATTGCAGCATTGTGATTATTGCGAGTGTTGTGACTACGGAGCATTATTTGTATTGATAATAGATACCGACAAGTGTGATGGTTTTGAGAATTGTGATCTTGAACATGTTCGTCCTTCGTGTGGACATCGAACTTTGGAATTTGCAATTGTGATGAGATTTGAGACTTCTCTGCGCGTTTGTTCTTTCTGCCTGCATCCAAAGACAAATCCTGAGTTTTGTAAAGGGGGAAGTTTAATTCGTATCCCCGCTGGCTTTGCTTGACCCGTTCGGCTTGATTTGATGATATTGTTTGTATCATTAGGGTATCGTTGCTAAACAAGTTGTTTCAAGAATAAGCATGCATGATTTTGTAAAATTATAACATAACATATAATCTAAAATAATTTTAGATGAACCGACGACCGTGACACGGTTCGAGATACTGCAACCCTTCCTGCTACGGAATGTTTCAGGGTCCTCGTCAAAATTCTTCCCCAGTTTGATGAGTGAATGCTTCTGACTGTTGATCGTGCGACAATTGGCCAAACTTGCTTCAAAACTTTGAGGGTTCCAATTGCGGGGGGAAATGAAATTTTATTGAATTGTGATCGAACCCATAGGGTTGCCTACGTATCCCCTCTTAAACGGGAATCAGGTCAGGCGTAGTTTAATTTATGAGATTGATAAAAACATAAAGATTACACATAGTAGGGCTTGAATGCATCTGAATTGATTGGTTTTGGCCGAACCTCTCCGTCCATTTCTGCAAGTATAAGTGCTCCTCCTGTCAGCACTGGGTGAACCATGTATGGGCTGGGAGAGAACTTCCCTTTGGCTTTGTCCTGATGTAGGAAGATTTTCTTTAACACCAGCTGCCCTAGTGTGAACTGTCTTGGCTTGACTTTCTTGTTGAAGGCTCTGGTCATTCTGTTCTGATAGAGCTGACAATGACAGACTGCATTCATCCTCTTTCCATCTATGAGGGCTTGTTGCTCATAACGGTTTTTTACCCATTTTGCGTCGCTGAGCTCAGCTTCTTGCATAATCCTTAGAGATGGAATTTCAACTTCGGCAGGAATAACCGCTTCTGTACCATCAACTATCATATAGGGAGTTTCCCATGTTGATGTGCGGACTTTGGTGCGGTATCCCAATAGGGAAAATGATAACTTCTCATGCCACTGCTTGTGCTTTTCTATCATCTTCCTTAGTATCTTCTTGATGTTTTTGTTGGCGGCTTCTACAGCCCCATTCATTTGAGGTATGTATGTTGTGGAATTCTTGTGTTTGATTTTGAAAGTTTCACACATGGCTTTCATCAAGTCACTATTGATATTGTAACCATTGTCGGTGATGATCGACTTTGGAACTCCGAATCGACAAACAATGCGGTCGCGGACAAAGTCAGCCACAACTTTCTCAGTAACTGCTTTGTAAGAGGTTGCCTCGACCCATTTAGTGAAGTAATAAATGGCTACCAGAATGAACCTGTGTCTGTTGGAGGATGCAGGCTCGATTGGTCCAATAACGTCCATGCCCCAGGCGGCGAACGGCCATGGTGAGCTTGTTGCATTGAGCTCATTTGGAGGTACCTTTATCATGTATTCGTGTATCTGGCAGCGGTGGCATTTCTGGACATACTGGATGCAGTCTGTTTCCATAGTCATCCAAAAGTAACCAGCTCGGAGTATCTTCTTTGCCAGAACAAAACCATTTGTATGTGGGCCGCAGGTCCCAGCATGAATTTTCTCTAGCAGTTTTGATCCTTCTCTAGGTAATCGCCTTTCGCCAAATATTCCTTGATGTCATAAAACCAAGGATTTCCGTCTGCTTCTTCTTCGACGTGGACACAGTAAGTGGGCTGATTATGAATTTTCACTGGGATGGGATTAATGAAATTTTTGTCTAGATGCTGAATCATTGAGGACAAAGTATCCAATGCGTCGGCGAACTTATTCTGGATTTTGGGGACATGCCGGAATTCTATCTTCGTGAACCTCTTTCTCAATTCCTGCACGTGATGCATATACGGCAGTATCTTGGAATTCTTGGTTGCCGACTCTCCTTGTACCTGATGTACCAGTAAGTCTGAATCACCGATCACTAACAACTCCTGGACGTTCATGTCAATGGCCATGTTGAGCCCTAAGATGTAGGCCACATACTCTGCCATATTGTTGGTGCAGGGAAATCAGAGTTTGGCGGACACCGGATAATGCTGGCCAGTTTCCGGTATTACTACTGCTCCAATTCCAACCCCCTTGAAGTTCGCTGCTCCGTCGAAGAACATTCTCCAACCGTCATAGGATTCTGCAATGTCTTCTCCTATGAATGATACCTCTTCATCGGGAAAATACGTTTTTAGGGGATCGTATTCTCCTTCCACGGGATTCTCAGCAAGGTGGTCTGCCAATGCTTGTCCCTTGACCGCTTTCTGAGTTACATAAACAATGTAGAACTCACTCAGTAGGATTTTCCACTTGGTCAGCTTGCCAGTGGGCATGGGCTTCTGAAAGATGTACTTTAATGGATCCATCCTTGATATGAGATATGTTGTGTAGGCACAGAAGTAGTGCCTTAACTTTTGAGCGACCCAAGTCAAAGCACAGCAGGTGCGTTCTAGAAGAGAATATCGAGCCTTATACGGAGTGAACTTCTTGCTAAGATAGTAAATAGCTTGTTCCTTCCTTCCTGTTTCGTCGGGCTGCCCCAAAACGCAGCCGAAAGCTCCATCTAACACAACAAGGTAGAGTAATAAAGGTCTACCTGGCTCAGGTGGATACAAGACTGGCGGTGTTGACAAATATTCTTTAATTCTCTCGAAAGCCTTTTGGCACTCATCGGTCCATTTGGTTGCAGCATCCTTCTTCAGCGTCTTAAACATCGGCTCACAGATAATTATAGACTGTGCAATAAACTGGCTGATGTAATTAAGCCTCCCCAAGAAACTCATCACATTTTTCTTGTTCCTTGGCGGCGGCAGTTCTTGAATGGCCTTGACTTTTGACGGAACCAATTCTATTCCCCGTCGGATTACAATAAATCCCAGCAACTTCCCAGCAGGAACCCTGAATGCACACTTCGCGGGGTTCAGCTTCCGCAACCTATTGAAGAACTTCCTCAGATCTTTTATGTGGTTTGTGGCATTCTTGGACTTGATAATAACATCATCCACATATACCTCAATCTCCTTGTGAATCATGTCGTGGAATATGGTGGTCATAGCCCTCATGTAGGTGGCCCCCACATTCTTTAGGCCAAATGGCACCATCTTGTAATAGTACACTCCCCACGGCGTAATGAAAGCCATTTTCTCAGCATCTTCCTCATCCATCCAAATCTGATGATAACCAGCGAAGCAATCCACGAATGATTGTAGTTCATGTTTGGCGCAATTGTCAATCATGATGTGTATATTTGTCAAAGGGAAGTCGTCTTTCGGACTGGCCCGGTTGAGATCCCGGTAGTCGACACAGACTCTGACCTTCTCGTCCTTCTTCGACACAGGTACAGTGTTGGATAACCATATTGGGTACTCAACCACCCTGAGAACTTTGGCGTTGATCTGCTTGGTAATTTCTTCCTTGATTTTCAAACTCATGTCGGGTTTGAACTTTCTAAGCTTTTGTTTTACCGATGGACACATTGGATTGGTCGGCAGTTTGTGAGCCACAATAGACGTACTTAGACCAGTCATGTCATCATACAACTAGGCGAAGATGTCTTCATACTCCTTCAGAAACTTTGTGTAGTCTTTCTTTTCTGACGACAACAAATGAATGCTGATTCGTGTTTCCTTGACATTTTTTGAATCTCCGAAGGTCATAATTTAGGTCTCGTCCAGGTTGGACTTAGGTCTGTTCTCAAAGTTTTCAAATTCTTTGACGATCTCGTCGGGTATATCATCTTCATCTGAATCGATGTCTGTTTGTCGCGTTGTCTCGTTGCATGCCACGGTCATTGGTTCATCAAGACAAGTAATAGTAATGATGTATAGATAAAGTAATGAGAGAAAATAGTAGCAAGAAATAAGAGAAATTAGAAAATGCTTTGATAAATTGAATAATTGTTGTGAACATTGAGGATCTTATTGCAGGAATTGAAAAAATGCGGAAAGAAAACATCATTTTGGTAAATAAAACAGTAAGTAATGCTTGTATTAGCGTTGCTACCCCGAGGCTCGTCGGGCTTTGGTTGTCCTGATGGTCCAATTTTTTAGGTTTGTCCCTCTGCTCACAGCTTGTATGGAAGGGCTTTCCTCCCCCTCCTCCTCGGGAATAACACAATAGTCCATATCACTGTCCTCCAGAAACAAATTCCTCATTGCTGCAAGTGCTTCTTCTTCGTCTGATCCATAAATAATGTTGGCATGTTGGAAAGTCTTCTCCAGATGCGGTATCGGCTGCTCCAGTGGGTAGTAAGGACCGCGCCAAGGTGGCGACCAGTCGTTGTACTCTTTCCATGTATAGTCGTATCCCAGACTGAAAGTTGTGCCATGGCTTTTGATCTTGATAGGTTTGGAGATTCCTGAATGGTTCTTGCCGAGCCCTTTGTCAGGCTCGTACCCACTCCAATTTAGTATACTCTCAATTTGCTATCCCACAATTTGTCCTTGCCGATGGCATTGACCCGTTCAATGTGGTGGTAAGTTTCTCCACCCAGCTTTCTTCTTCTTTCGATCATCGGAATAGTCTGGCGGTTGTATATAGGGTTACTACCATCACCATGAATAACCACCTCTTGGTGGTTCCACTCTAACTTCATTGCCTAATGTAGCGTTGATGCTACGGCCCCAGCAACATGGATCCATGGTTGTCCCAATAACAGATTGAAGGACACTGGCACATCTATCACTTGGAAGTCAACCTCGAACCAAGTTGGTCCCATTTGCAGGCATCGGCTTATCTCACCGATGGTGGACCTTTGAGATCCATCGAAATCTTTCACATTGATTGCTCCATCCTTTATCTCATGCAGACCTTTACCCAATTTCTTGAGTGTTATCAACAGGCAAATGTTAAGACTGGATCCTCCATCGATCAAGATTCTGGTGATGAAATAATCTTCTCATTGCACGGTGATGTGGAATGCTTTGTTGTGCCCCAATCCTTCAGGTGGTAACTCGTCCTCATGGAAGGTGATTTTGTGACTTTCCAACACCTGACCTGCCATATTGGCCATTTCCCCACTAGTAATGTTGTTTGGTACATACGCTTCACTCAACACCTTCAACACAGCACTTCGGTGCGTCTTGGAATTCTGCAGCAAAAAGAGGATGGATATTTGTGTTGGCGTCTTGTTCAGCTGGTCGATGACCGAATACTCCTTAGCCTGTATTTTCCTCCAAAGGTCATCTGGACCTGTCTCAATAAGGGGAGGCCGGTTGGAAGCCTGCTTGCTTGATTCGGCCAGATGCTCAAGGGTATAGACCCTACCAGTTCTCTCCATACCTTGTGCTGCGACGACTTCCTCAGTTTTGACCTTGCATTTCCTTCTCGCCTCAGCCGTATAGTCCCACGGGATAGCATTTGTGTAGAAGGGTGGCGTGGTCGACATTGCCATCGGAATTAGTGTGGACATCCTTACTTCAAATGGAATGTGTGTTTGGGGTGGCAAGATTGCAACCTCGAATGGTGTCGGTGCATTTTCCAGAGATACGAACTCAACTTCAATCGGCGCTGGTGTCTTTCCAGGTGGCGCTGCTTCAAACTCAAGTGGTATAGACATATTCACCTCAGCATCCTCAGATGGTTGAATCTGGACTATGATCGGGTTGAGAGTGACTGCAGGTTTCTTTGAGTCATCGCCTTCTGCGATCAACCCGATTGATCCCTCGGGGTCCCAATCATCTTCTATTTGAATCATAGGGATACCTCCACCCTTATGGTCTGACAAATGATTGTTACAGACGTTCGGAGCGGGCTCCTTTATCACAATCATTTTGTTATCAATCAGGGAATGTATTTTGTCTTTCAAAGAGCGGCATTCATCGATGGTGTGCCCGTTCATGCCGGAGTGGTATGCACAAGATTTGTTTGGGTTAACCCACTGAGAAGGGTTCTCAGGGGTGGCAGCAAGGATATGGGTGACATAACCAGCAGCTTTGAGCTTCTCATACAGCTGGTCAATGGGTTCAGCTATGGCGGTGTACTATTTTGGAGGTCTACGATTAAAATTAGGACGACGTCTAGGGAAGTTTTGAGGGGTAGGGGTGATTGGTAATGAGATAGATGAGAATTGTAAGTATGGTAAACGCGAGTGGGTTGTGAGTATCTGGGTGAAGTAGGTTGATATGTGGGTGGTGGAGATTGGTAAGTGGGTTAGGTACTGAGATATCGGGTTGATGACATCCTGGACAACTCCTTAAAGGAAGAGGTTTAAGGAAGAGTCGCAACCTAACGATTTTGTGGTGCGTTAGGGCACCTAGAGTTTATAACTCATGAACTAGTTCGCGTTACCAGAGATTGGGTAAGGGCTTGAAATTATCCCAAGGGAAAGTATTAGGCACCCCTCAAGATCCACAACTAAGGGTCCCAACCAATAAGTTTTGTGAATTTGGACGGTGAGCAAGTAACAAATAAGGTTCACATATGAGGGGATTTAAAACAAGTATGAAAATATTTAAAGGGTTTTGAATAACATAAACATTTGAAAAGAATTGTCCTAGGTTTAAAGTAATACGGATCACTTCAATGCAACACCCAGTATGTCACGCCTCGGGGAGGCGGCTACACGTGGTATTAGCGCACTAGTCATCATATCCGTATTCTACCCTTCCCTCCCCGTAAGGTTATTAAAATGCGTGTGTTGGTCACGAATGCTTATTGCGTGCCATAACTCGTCCCATCCTATAAGTCCTGAAGAGTGTTTAGGACTACTGATCCTTCAAGGCAAGAACTAGGCTGAACCCTTAGGTGCAAAGGATAAAATACTATATGACATTACAAAACAAATAGTACAACACGTATTGGGATCACACAGGGAATATAATAGGCTCAGAGATACCTCCACAGTCAAAACACATAAGTGGCACGTCTCAAACACGATCAAAGACTCAGAAGGAAAATTGAAAAAACAAGGAATTTTAGTAAAGGCAGTGGGGTTTCAAGCGTTTGATTTTTCTCTTTTTGGAAAACTTAGTAATAAACAGGAAGTTCAGTTAAAAATAGAGAAGTTTAGAGAAGGGTGATTGATTAAAAAAAATCCAGTAGTAAGGACAGTATCAAAAGTGTGCGACATTTTAGAATTTTTCAGTAAAAGAGATGAATAACCCATAGGGAATCAGTAATCAGAAGCAAAGCAAGATTTTAAATAAACAGAGTACTTTGCACAGGCGTGACTTACTTTAAAACCCAATAATTCAAGAACCAAGAGTTTAAAGAAGTTTTAGTAAAAATGAAGAGTGAATGCACAATTTCAAAAATCAATAATTAGGAACAGAGCAGGAGTTTTTAGAATGAAATGGGATGAACTTCAGAAAACAAGAGTGAAAGCAACAAGGTTTTAAGGATTTCAAAAGAGGAAAATTAGCCTTAAGACTAACCGAGTATTGAACGTCTTATTTTGGTTTTAGTGTATATTAGACCTAAGGTTTGCCTAGGCGTCGTATACATCGCCTACTTTAGAGGGTGAACATGCATAGATAACTCTGATTTTAAGGGATATACGTTGGCAAAATGTTGCAGGTAGTTTAACCATATTTTATTAAATTAAGCATGTGAATTAGGCGTTTTATGATTAGAGAAATATAAGATCCTAAACAATAGGATATCTAATGCACATAGAGATTCCTAAAACATGGTTTCTAGGATGCAAATGCAGCGATGACCTTATGCAATTGATTTCGCTTGTTATTAACTGATTAGAATTAGGGGATGTGTGTGATTACATGTTGAAAGTGAAAGTCCTAAAACAGGATTTCTAATATGTGATATGTATGTCCTATGCATGTTATCTAATGCACAAATAAGTAAGTAAGGTCCTATAATCATGTTTTCTACCCATTACCTAAGCTAGGCATGCATAACCCCTATATTCACTATCCAGCCCAATTCATTCGTTTACAAATTATTACAGACCATGATAAATGAATTACAAAAAAGGAAAATAAGAAGTTATTATATAGGGAGCCTTCAATCAGGCCCAATCTTCCAGACTCACCCCTCTCAATTTCACAGCCTTACATCAACCTGGGTGCGGCAAAGCTCCCAAAGGCCTTGGTGAGGGCCCTAGCCAATACCAGCACCCAGCAAAATGCCCATGGTTAAACCAGTGCAGTGTAGAGTACCCTAACTCAGTGTCTCAAGGTTCAGAGGGAACCCATGGTCCCTAAGCGATGCACACATTGAGGGGGGTGGAACCTAAAGGTCTAGGAATTGTGTAAAATGCTAAAAGAGGTTAAGAAAGGGAATTTTAAAATCACTTAGAGACTAACAGGAGAAAATAATTTTGAAATAGGAAGTAACAGCACTTATCACAATTCAGTAGAGTTCCAAGCAAACAAACACAAACAGGAAAAAAGGTTTAGGGACAAATAAAGATGACAGTAGATGATCAGTTTTAGTTACAGGTTCATCACATATTGGGGATACCCTCATGGAAGTAACAAACATTATACAACTGCTAAATAGATCACAGAAGAGAGGCTAGACAAATGAAAAAGAAGACACACAAAGGTGCTGGACATGCAAAGAGAAGGGAGACAGTTACCACATAGTCAAATGATCCCATAGGACCTAATGAACCACAGACAATAGAGCGGGAGTTTGTGCTAAGCTAGAAGAAGAAGAGAGATAATATAGAGGGATTAGACATGCTAGTGACATGGCAAGCAATAAAACCACAGATAGAAGCATGCAAGGAACAATAAGAACCTCAAATAGAATTGAAACATGTTGTTTGGAACACTTGTTAATTTAAATTAGAAACATACTAGTGATGAAAGTAAAGAGTAGCAGTAGAGTGTAGCAAATAGCACAGTAGCCTTGGCTTAGCAGCCGGCTAGTAGCAAGCAACAGTAGAGAGTAGCAATAGAGACAAGAGAGACAAAACACAAGAGAGTAGTGTATAGAGAGAGTTGAGCCAAATTCGACTTTTTTTTCATTTAATGAAAGGGTAAGAGTATTTATAGCTTTCACAGTAGTAGTGAAATAAAGTAAGAATCAAGTCCAGTAGTAATTAAAGGACTTTGAAATCAATTAGTCAAGAAATAAGGCAAGTTTTTATTCGCAAAATATTGAGAATCAGTAGCATATAGGCAGGAATAATCAATACAGAACACATAAGGAAAAGATCCCTGTAATTTGGTACTAATAACTTAATAAAGAGTAAGGATCAAAAGACCCCTTTAATTAAGGAGTCACTTCACACGGTCAAGACAGGTAAATAAGGAAAGATTAACAAGCACATAGTAGGGGATTGGGGGCAGGTACAGGAAGGTTTAATTAAGGCAATAGCCAAACGGTACAATTAGTTGTAAAATAAGCAAGAGAAATAATCAGTAGTGTAAAGAATATCACAAGGATTCAACCACAAGAAATTAGGGATTCAACGTTAACAACACTGATATTAAAGGACACATTCCATGAACATATAGGCAGAGTATAAAGCAGGCAAAATCGAATTAGAGCCCTAGTATAACAAGAAAAAAATCAGAATCAATCGAAGCATACTCATGAGAACACAGCAACAAATGAACCAAGTAAATCAGAAAATAGGGTTACGACTAAAGACTTGAGGGTTTCAGCAAAGAATCAAACAAAGTAAAAAACCCTCGAATAAAAAGGAAAAAATAAGAAGAATCGTGGAATAAAATTTAGAAATCAGAAGTTAAACCGTTAAAGGGGTTCTAAGAACCCTAGTTCTTAAAAAGCCAAAAAAAAAAGGGAAATCGTTTGTAAAACATCAGCTTTTAAGAAAACATAGGTGAGAATCATCGAGACAAACATAGATATATTGTAGATCTTAAAAGAAGTCGAAGGGTTAGGGCTAGGGTTTAGAAAGAACCCATAGATTATCGGAAAACCTGTAGTAATGCTCAGAGATAGTGATAGCCAGAACACCACCGAGTTGAACCTCGCCGGAGAAGGCCGAAAACGTCCAGGCAGGAGCCTCCATGGCCGTTCTGGCATGGTTGAAGCTTTAAAGGGTCTTAGAGATGAAGTAATCGGAGAGACAGCTTCATGGTGGCCGTTGGTCAAAGGGGTGAGCCTGGAAGTGGCCGGAGATGAAGACCATCGGAGGAGATGAAGAGCCCAGAAGGCTCTAGAGAGATGAGGGAGCAGAAGAGTCGAGAAGAGAGAGAGTGAGTCTTGGGAAAATGAGAGACGGGGAGGGGTAGGTTAAATTAATTAAGGCAAGTAATTATTTGGGTCGTTGATCTCGTTTGATTAACGTCTCAGATTAAATGGGGATTGGGTCGGGTTGGTTCAGGGTTTGGGTTTGGGTATTTTTATTGGGTTAATGGCTTGGGTAATAGGTTTGAAATGTGGTTAGATTTTAAATGAAGATAGGATAGATATTAAATACACAAATAAATAGGATAATTAATTAATTAAAAAGCTGAATAATTATACAAAAAATGAAATTAAGTTAAAATAAGTATAATTACAATAATTAGCCAATATAAAAATGTAAAGACATAAATTCGAATTTTAAAGGTATAAAATGACTAATCCGACTATAATTGCAATTAAATAGGACTCGATTAGCCAATTTATGAAATATTTGGATTTTAATAAAAAGAAAAAATGTGATTACAAATGACCTACTAAATTGGAAAGTATTTCGAAATTTATTTTAGAGCACAATTTATGAATTATTATAATATGAAGTATTAAATAAAATAGGGAAATAATTTAGGTAAAAATATGGAAAAAATATGAAAAATACTCATTATTGCAAAGAGTGATTTTGAAAGCTTATATATAAGTTTTAAAAATAATTTGAGGAAAAATTGGGTATCAACAGCTGCCCCTCTTTACCCGGGAAGGATGAAAGAGTTGTCGGGTAAAGATATGATGGCCAATTTTGACCGAGATGAAACTGCGGGATAGAATTCGGCCGCACCCTGGCTTGTGAGCTGCCTACATATCCCTGGTTTTACAGGAATCAGGCCGTATATAGTTCTGGAATCATCGGCGAAGTATACCGATGATGTTTCACAAGAACGGACGCAAGGTGCATGGTAGGGTAAGAGTAGGAAGTTCTTACGGGGGACGATGTCGGAGAACTGGAACGGTCTACTCCTGCCTGGTTGGCTGTTCCGGCCGGGTTACCTACAGATAAAGAACGAACGTATATTGTGCATAATATAAACATGATGGAAGTTCCCGTCGGACTATGAATGATGTCTTTGGACCATTAAGATGATGTCCTTAGACCATGATGTCCTGGGCCATGAATTGCTTGGTGTGGGATTCACAGGCTATGAAATGATGTTCTCGGACCATGAGGATTGTGCCTCCGAACCATGATGCCTTTGAATAATGATATGCAAGTTGAATATAAGAGATCCGCAGGCTATGAAATGATGTTCTCGGGCCATGCGGATGGTGCCTCCGAACGATGACGCCTTTGGACAAGTTGGCGATATTTCAGCCCATGAAAAATGCAGTAATATGATGCCGACAAGACCGAGATTAGTCTTGCGATTTGCGAAAGGAAATAGGGGCATAGATTAGCCCGAAAGAAAGCGTAAATAAATAACGTAATGAAAGGTGACTGCTTTGAAAAGGTAAAAAGGAGCTCAGTGTAGTGTAATAAGATGCGGAGAGAGGTAGCGTAGAACCTCGGAAGGCAGAATAATAGCCTTATGCAAGAAGTAAATGCAGATGGAGGTATAGCTTAACCTCGGAAGGCAGAAAGTTAGCTTTATGCAATGTGAGAAAAATGTAGAGAGACAATGCTTAGTCTCGGAAGGCAGAAAGGTAGCCTTATGCAGTGTGAGAAACTGCAGAGTGACAATGCTTAGTCTCGGAAGGCAGAAAGGTAGCCTTATGCAGTGTGAGAAAAATGCAGAGAGACAATGCTTAGTCTCGGAAGGCAGAAAGGTAGCCTTATGCAGTGTGAGAAAAATGCAGAGAGACAATGCTTAGTCTCGGAAGGCAGAAAGGTAGCCTTATGCAGTGTGAGAAAAATGCAGAGAGACAATGCTTAGTCTCGGAAGGCAGAAAGGTAGCCTTGTGAAATGTGAGAAAAATGCATAGAGACAATGCCTAGTCTCAGAAGGAAGAAAGGTAGCCTTGTGAAATGTGAGAAAAATGCAGAGAGACAATGCTTAGTATCGGAAGGCAGAAAGGTAGCCTTGTGCAAATATGCGAATGCTGATGGAGGTAGAGCTTAACCTCGGAAGGCAGAATGATAGCCTTATGCAGATGTGAATGCAGATGGAGGTAGAGCTTAACCTCATGCAAGATGGAGACAGAGCTTAGTCTCGAGAGGCAGGAAGGTAGCCTCATGGAATGTAGAAAATAAAGTGATAGTAAGAGTTCTTAGCTGATGATAAAGTGCGATGATATGACTATTGTGAATGAAGTATCATTTGCAATGATAATAGTAGTAAGCGTTGGCATGTGCAATGAGTTCGAGAGTGTATCCTTGAGAAGCATGCGTCTTGTGGGGGTAATGGGATGTCTTGGGCTTTCGCCGTTTTTATGCCTGCATCCAAAGAACAATCATGAGTTCTGTAGAGGGAAGGGTTAGTTCGTATCCCTGTTGGCTCGGATCGGCCTATCTGCTTGATGATGATGACTTTGTTTGTACCACAGGGGTAGCGTTGCTAAAACAAACTTTTTTTTGAGAAATAAATATGCATGGTTTTATAAAATATGATATAACATATAGAAAGAATAGTTTTCTTTGGATGAACCGACGACCATGACGCGGTTCATGACATTGCAACCTCTCTCGCTGCAGAGATTTGAGGGTCCTCCTCAACATTGGCCCCTAGTTTGATGAGTGAAGGCTTCTGTTTGTTACTGGTGCGGTGCTTGGCTGAACTTTATTCGAAATTTTGAGGTCCGTCCTCAAAATTCTGCCCCAGTTTCCATTCGTGGGGAAAATGAAAAGTTTATTAAAATGTGACCGAACCCATAGGGTTGCCTACGTATCCCCTCTTAAACAGAAATCAGGTCAGGCGTAGTTTAGTTTACAACATTGATAGAAGCATAACAATTACATATAGTAGCGCTTGACTGCATCTGAATTGATTTGTTTAGGCCAAATTTCTCCATCCATTTCTGCTAGTATGAGTGCTCCTCCTGTTAGCACTCGGTGAACCATGTACAGGCCTTGCCAATTGGGAGAGAATTTCCCTTTTGCTTCGTCTTGATAAGGAAAGATTTTCTTTAACACCAGCTGCCTTGGTGTGAATTGTCATGGTTTGACTTTCGTGTTGAAGGCTCTGGTCATTCGGTTCTAATATAGCTGACCATGACAAACCGCGTTCATTCTCTTTCCGTCTATGAGGGCCAATTTCTCATAGCGGCTTCTTACCCATTCGGCGTCGCTGAGCTTGGCTTCTTGTATGATTCTTAAAGAGGGAATATCAACTTCAGCATGAATGACGGCTTCTGTATCGTATACCAACATGTAAGGAGTTGCCCCGGTTTATGTGCGAACCGTGGTGCGATACCCCAACAGAGCGAATGACAGCTTCTCATGCCACTGCTTGTGCTTTTCTATCATCTTGCTCAGTATCTTCTTGATGTTCTTGTTGGCAGCCTCAATGGCTCCGTTCATTTGAGGTCTGTATGCTGTAGAATTCTGGTGCTTGATCTTGAAGGTTTCACACATTACTCTCATCAAATCACTGTTGAGATTGGAACCATTATCGGTGATGATCGACTCTGGAACTCCAAACCAACAAACAATGCGGTCGCGGACAAAGTCGGCTACCACTTTCTTAGTAACTGCTTTGTAAGATATTTCTTCGACCCATTTGGTGAAATAGTCAATGGCAATCAGAATGAACCTGTGTCCGTTGGAGGCGGCAGGCTCGTTTGGTCCAATAACATCCATGCCCCAAGCGGCAAACGGCCAGGGTGAACTTGTTGCATTAAGCTCACTAGGAGGTACCTTAATCATATCCCCATGTATTTGACATCGATGGAATTTGCGGACATACTGGATGCAGTTTGTTTCCATGGTCATCCAGAAATAACCAGCCCGAAGTATCTTCTTTGCTAGAACAAACCCGTTAATATGAGGACGGCATGTACCGGCATGTATTTCCTCCAACAACTTTGTCGCTTCCTTTGCCTTGACACATCTTAATAAACCCAGATCGGGAGTCCTCCTATATAGGATTCCTCCGCTGTGAAAGAAGTTGTTTGATAACCTTCGAAGAGTGCGCTTTTGGATGGCGTTTGCAAGTTCTCGGTACTCTCCCTCTGCCAAGTACTCCTTAATGTCATGGAACCAAGGCTTCCCATCTGCTTCTTCCTCAACGTGGGCATAGTAGGACGGCTGATTGTGAATCCCCACCGAGATAGGATCAATGAAATTTTTGTCTGGATGCTGGATCATAGATGACAAGGTGGCCAGTGCGTCGGTGAACTCATTCTGGATTCTGGGGACGTGCCGGAATTCAATCTTTGTGAACCTCCTTCTCAATTCCTGCACACGATGTAGGTATGGTAGTATCTTGGAATTCTTGGTCGCCCATTCCCCTTGGATTTGGTGTATCAATAAGTCGGAATCACCGATCACTAATAATTCCTAAACATTTATGTCAATGGCCAAGTTGAGCCCAAGGATGCAGGCCTCATATTTAGCCATTTTGTTGGTGCAGGGGAATCTAAGTTTTGCGGATACCGGGTAATGCTGACCAGTTTCTAAACTTAAGACTGCTCCAATACCCATGACTTTGAAGTTTGCGGCCCCATCAAAGAACATCCTCCAACCGTCGTAGGATTCTGCAATGTCCTCTCCTACAAATGATACTTCCTCATCGGGGAAATACATTTTTAAGGGTTCGTATTCTCCGTCCACAGGATTCTCAGCAAGATGATCAGCTAATGCTTGTCCCTTGACTGCCTTTTGAGTTAAGTAAATGATGTCGAACTCACTTAACAGGATCTGCCATTTAGCCATCTTGCCAGTGGGCATAGGTTTCTGAAAGATGTACTTGAGCGGATCCATCCTCGATATGAGGTACGTTGTGTAGGCACATAAATAATGCCTCAACTTCTGTGCGACCCAAGTCAAAGCACAACAGGTGTGCTCTAATAGAGAGTACCGGGCCTCATACAGAGTGAACTTCTTGCTGAGGTAGTAAATTGCTTGCTCCTTCCTTCTTGTTTCATCATGTTGCCCGAGAACGAAACTGAAAGCTCCACCTAACACAGCCAGGTAGAGTAATAGGGGTTTACCCGGCTCTGGGGGTACCAAGACTGGTGGTGTTGAGAGCTACTCCTTAATTCTGTCGAAGGCTTTTTGGTAATCCTCAGTCCATTTGGTTGTGGCATACTTTCTCAACATCTTGAAAATTGGTTCACAAATGACGGTAGACTGGGCTATGAATCGGTTGATATAATTGAGCCTTCCTAGAAAGCTCATAACATCCCTTTTGTTCCATGGTGGCGGCATTTCTTGGATGGATTTGACCTTTGATGGATCTAGCTCTATTCCTCGACGACTGACAATGAATCCTAGCAGCTTGCCAGCAGGGACCCCGAACTCACACTTTGCAGGTTTAAGTTTCAAATTGTATTTCCTTAACCTGTTGAAGAACTTTCTCAAATCTTCCATGTGATCGTCATCTTTCTTTGATTTGATGATGACGTCGTCTACATATACCTCGATCTCCTTGTGAATCATATCATGCAAGATAGTAGTCATGGATCTCATGTAAGTGGGCCCTGCATTCTTCAGACCGAATGGCATCATTTTGTAGCAATACACTCCCCACGGCGTAATGAATGTCGTTTTCTCAGCATCTTCCTCGTCCATCCAAATATGATGATAACCAGCAAAACAATCTACAAAGGTCTGCAGCTCGTGCTTGGCACAGTTGTCAATTAAGATGTGTATGTTTGGCAGGGAGAAGTCGTCTTTCGGACTGGCCTGGTTGAGATCCCGGTAGTCGATGCAGACTCTGACCTTCCCATCTTTCTTTGGTACAGGCACAATATTGACTAACCATGTAGGATATTCGACCCCTCGGAGAACCCTGGTGCGGATCTGCTTAGTGACCTCTTCTTTGATTTTCAAGCTCGTGTCTGGTTTGAACTTCCTGAGCTTTTGCTTCACTGGTGGGCATGTTGGATTGGTTGGCAGTTTGTGGGCCACAATATATGTACTGAGGCCAGTCATGTCATCATATGACCAGGCGAATATGTCCTCATATTCCCTTAAGAATTCCGTATATTCCTCCTTTTCTGACGGCGACAGATAAATGCTGATGCGTGTTTCTTTGACGTTCTCTGCGTTTCCCAGGTTGACGACCTCAGTCTTGTCCAAGTTAGATGTAGGTCTATTCTCAATGTTCTTGACTTATTTAATAGTATCCTCAGGTATATCATCCTCGTCTGACTCGGAATCCATTTGTTGCATTGCCTCGTTGCAGGTCACAGTCGTCGGTTCATCTAGATAAGTAATAGTAATGCTTTGGGGAGGGGAATAATAAAAAGAAACAAAAACAAAAAGGTAACAAGTCAGTGAGGATTATAAAGAATATTGCGGTAATTTAAACACGTAATGCAAAAATGTAAAACGCATCCTAAGTTGGGGAACCTCTTTGTGCCCGAGGTAGGCCTAGCGACAAATTAATTTGGAGAACTTGAAATGCTAAATGCCTCATTTTATTGATGTAAAAATGGACGAATCCAAAAACAATACAAAAACAATAAGCAAGAAATAAAATCACTAATGGCCATTGATACGCTCAATTTACACCTTAAAAGAATGTAAGCGATCGTTGTCAAATATAGTAACCCAACAAGGTTGGGGTCGAATCCCACAGAGAACAATATGAGGGCGTTTAGGAATGCTAGAGAATTACACTTATCGCGCAGTGCCAAACAAATATGATTTTGGGTTTTTGATAATTGTTTATAACTAAAATGCGAAAATATAAACTAACCTAGAAAGCAATTAAAATGATCGATGGCAACAAGTATCGATGCTTCGGGTATTACACTCGAGTAACGATCCAATGTATTTCACGATTTTACAAATATGAGCGGGTAATGTTAATTAGCCACGGATAACATTTCTTAATTAGCTTTTCCCAAAGACTAACAAGACTTCCTAATTGAATTATCCCTAACCCAATTAGGAGATTAAGCACTTCCGAGTTTGGCTACAAGTAGTTCAATCCTATCCCTAGGTAGAATCTATAAAATGAGGGTTAAATCCTCAAGTTCTTGTTAATTAATCTTTCCCAACCCCAAATAATCTTTTCCAAAACTAATTCGGAGTTAATGGGCGAGTCCTAGGGTTAGCTAATCCCTTTGGAAACATTAAAGAACAAGAATAATTAAAATAACAAACACCCACTTCATAAATATAATAAAATCATTCAATACATAAGCACAACAAGGTATTTAATCCACACTTTAAATATGAATATTCCCATAAACCATATTCAAGTGTTGGAAAAATACTACACACTTAGATATACAATACAAAGCAAGGAAATGAAGAAATAAACACAAATGGGTAAAGAACACTTCACCACAATGTCGAAATCCACAAAATCCCAAGTGTGTGTGCAAACCCACAAATCAATACTTGATATCCTCTACTCAAAATATATTTACAAAGCTCAAAAATATCCCTAATATTATGTTCTTGCCAAAAGCCCTAGATTTCAAGATCTCTCAAAATGGCTGCTAGGTTGAGTATATAAAAGTTGAAGTTGGAAAATGTGATTTTACACCTTTGTCCCCATCTGATGCCCGACTACCGCACCTGCGGAAGATTCATCGCAGGTGCGGTTTCGCAGGGGCAGAATATTTCTCGCAGGTACGGGATCTGAGTTGTGTCACTTTTCCGCAGGGGCGGATGTTTGGTCGCACCTGCGGTTCCGCAGGTGCGTGAATTCCATCGTAGGTGCGAAATTAAGCTGGTTTGAGTTCCCTCACAATTGCGGACATTTGGTCGCACCTGCGGTTCCGTAGGTGCGTAAAAACACCGAAGGTGCGAGCTTTGTGTGGCTGAGCCATCTTCGCAGGGGCGACAATTCCTCGCAGGCGCGAGG
>ML270157.1:0-17165 GCA_005239495.1 Nicotiana undulata | reverse complement strand
CCCCAAGAGCTCTTTTCCGTACAACAATGGTGTAAAAAGGGGTTTAGGTAGCGGATGAAATATTTAAATACTGCCCAGTGATTCCTTCACCGCGATCGCAGCTCTTCCCCTGCGATCGCATAGTGTTATGGTCTTGACTTCTGCGATCGCGGCTTTAAGCACGCGATCGCACTTCACCCTCACACAACCTCCCGCGATCGCAACCGTGCCCACGCGATCGCGATGCACCATCAGCCGCTCCCTCACGCGCCCAATTTACTCTACGCGATCGCGAACTCCATTACGCGATCGCACTTCACACCCCGCTCAACTCACGCGATCGCGACCTCCTCCATGCGATCGCGAAGAACAAAAATCTGCCACTCCTCAGCTAACCCTACGCGATCGCGATCAAGTCCACGCGATCGCACTGCTTAAGCCACTTACCCTACGCGATCGCGGGCCATTCCTCCNTTACCAACATATCCCATAACATCATTCAAACTTAGTTGCACTCTCAAAACACCAAAACTAACATCAAAACTCCAAATTTGTATCGGATTCAAGCCTATGAACTTTGATATTTCTAAATTTTCACTAATGATGCCGAAACTATCCAAATCAACTCCGATTGACCTAAAATTTTGCAGATGAGTCAAAAATGACATTACGAACTTGTTCCAACTGTCGAAATTCCATTCCGACCCTGATAGCCTATTTTCCACTGCCGTCCGGAATCGCCAAAAACTAACTTTCACCAATTCAAGCCTAATTCTACACCGGACATCACAACATTATTCTGAACACACTCCTAAGTCCCAAATCACCTAACGAAGCTATCCGAGCCATAAAATTCGCATTCTGAAGTCGTTTACTAATAAGTCAACTCTTAGTTGACTTTTCCCATTTTAAAGTTGTTCTTAAGGACTAAGTGACTGAATTCTCATTTAACCATTTTGATTTCAAGCCTATCAACTCTAACACATTAATAATAGAATAACCAATATATAATAAGCCACTAACAACAGTTATAATGCAGGTTTTTACGTAACGACAGACCGGGTCGTTACATGAGGTCATCGGGCCTAGAATGGGTGTTATCTAGTTTGACTGTGGTATATTTGAAAGGATAATGTCGCTGATCGGCTTAGAAATTGGCTATAGTTCTTGTCTACGGAGAAAAAGCTCCATGACTTGTTGATATGACGAATGTTTATGAGTTTTTGGATGTTTCTTTCATCATTGGCAGTGTACGAAGGTTTAGAGCGAGGTTCTGGTTGCTTTGAGGTTTATTACCGGTATTGGGTTGTTTTGAGCAGTTACTATGATCGGAAATTTTGTGATGTGTATAAGAGTCATGCGGTATGTCATGTGAGTACATCTCGGGTTATGGTTATGTCTTGATATAGCCTGTTCAGAATTATACAGTGTGTAGATGCGAAGTTCGGGTCATGTAGGAAATTTTGGATGTTGGAAATTGGATTCTATGGTTTAGGGTCTAAGGTAGAAGTAATAATCTTCAGTTATGTTATGTTGTTGGGACTATATGGAATAGAATGACGTGGGATCGTCCCCGAGTATGTGCATGGTAAGGTTACACGACAATTCGATGGCTTTGGAACAACTCCTGGCACGTTCGAAGACGAACATATATTTAAATGCGGGAGGATGTAACTACTCGGCTGGTCATTTTGAGTATTTGTACTTCGCTTGGTAAATTGAGGGCATGAGTAGATCATTTTGATGCATTATGACTTGTGTGAATCATTTTTGGTATTCAGGTTGTTTGAAATCGATTCGGAAGAATGAATTTCAATGTTGAAGCTTTAAGTTGGAATAGTTGACTAAGTTTGACTTTTTAGCATTTGAGCTCGTATTGGAGTTTTGATGGTTCTGTTAGGTCCGGATGGTGATTTTTGACTCAGACGTATGCCCGATTTTGCAATTGGATATTTCTAGAAGGACTCGGGGCTAATTGGTGAAATTTGGCAATTTGGAATTATGGAATGTTCATAAGTTTGACTGGAAGTTGACTTTGGTGATATCGAGTTTGGATTTTGATTCTAGGAGTTGGAATAGATTAGTTATGTCATTTGAAACTTATGTGCAAAATTTGAGGTCTTTCCAAGTTGATTTGATATGGTTCGGCACGAGTTTTGAAAGTTGAAAGTTCAAAAGTTTATTAAGTTTGATTTGAGGTATGATTCGTGGTTTTTATGTTTTTTGATGTGATTTGAAGCTTCGAATAAGTTTGTATAGTGCTTTAGGACTTGTTGGTATGATAGAATGGGGCCCCGAGGGGCTCGGTTGTGTTTTACCATTGGTTGAGAAACTAGTTAAGTTAAGGATTTGGAGTTTGACCATGGTCAATATCGGCTCAAGATGACCTCTTTTCGGTTTTTTGAGTGCACGAGAAGGTTTGTAGCATATTTTATGATTGAAAAGCATAAATGATTTGTGTCCGAGAGGTTCCGAATGAGTTTTGGGTGCTAAAACGAAAATTCTTTTGTTGCTGATTTTCTGGTGTAAAATAATTACGAAAATATTATTTTTTTATCCCTTTTATGTGTATGTTTTCGGCTGTTGGTACAGATCTTTTGCTTTTGAGCCAAGGGTCTCCCGGATGTAGTCTCTCTACCCTTAAGGGTAGGGGTAAGGTCTGCATATACCCTACCCTCCCTAGACCCTACTAGCGAGGTTATTACTGGGTTGTTGTTGTTGTCATGTTTTTATCCCTTAAATTTCCAGACTTCATTTAACCCTTCAAAACATCATATCTCCCTCATTTTAAGGCCTAATTGGATGATTCAGAAACCTAACTTGACCGAAATTTCATAAGAAATCTATTGGAGGCATCAAAAGCGAGTATCAAGATCGTTTGTTATACAAAATGAGGCAGAACAGCTGGACACAAATATTTAATATCGAGGTTTTTGGTTCTTTTATCATATTTTGAGATTGGGGGCTCGGATTGAGACGATTTTTGAAGCAATATTTTTATCACAAGGATTGGGTAAGTGTTATACACTAGGTGCTGATATTATTTCATGAATCCATCTTTATTTTTGGCAATTGGTTGATGACTTTTAAAGCGAAATTTGGGTTTTGTCTATAACTTCATAAAGTGAAATTTTGAGTTTTGAACATGGTTAGACTCGTAACTGAATGGGCTGCCGGATTTTGTGAGTTTTATCGGGTTCCGGGGTGCGGTCCCATGTTGGGATTTTGGGTCGGTTTTGTGCTTTTGATTAAGATTCGACCTTAATCATTTGGAATTATTTTCTTGGTCTTTATTTGATGTATTTGAGTTGCTTTTGGCTAGTTTCGAGCCGTTCGGAGCTCGGTATGCGCTGGACGGCAGTGTAAAGCATCGTTTGGCTTGCTCGATATTGGAGTTGGCTTGTTCGAGGTAAGTAACACTCCTAACTTGGTGCTAAGGGTATGAAACCCCGAATTACTTATTATGTGTTTGGTGTTGAGGTGACGCACATGCTAGGTGACGGGCGCGTGGGTGTGCACCGTGTGAATTATGACTTCGTTATTTCTGTGGTACTATGTAGTTACGATCTTATCTGATACCATGAAATCTCTACGTACTAGAGATATTGAGCTGTGATCCATAGTAGAAACCATGTCTAGGCTACATACTTATTCTGTTGGGACCCACTGAGGTCATTACTGCTGTTTAGTTATTTGCTTACATTGTAATTTCATACTCAGTCATATTGTTTCATTTTATATTATACATCGGTCTCTGTTCCTATATAGTGACACATCATATCATCATTTTTGGGCTAGTTTCATGGGATTGTGAGCCCGAGAGACTGGAGAGATTGATGACTGAGTGAGGTCGAGGGCCTGATTGTGAGTGATATTATGGGATCGGGCTACACGTCGCAACATGTTATATTGATTTATGTCTGGATCTGGCATATTATGGAGCTTGGGCTTAAGGAGCCCCTCCGGAGTCTGCACACACCCCACTGATCGTAGTTGATTTATATTGAGGGATGGATCTTCCCTGGATCATTTTTACCTGAGGACGGATCTTCCCCACGGTCTAGATCGACCCTACCTAATATTGAGTGACTGATGGTCAATTAATGTATATATTCCGGGATGGATCTTCCTTGGACTGGATTAGCCATATATAGTATTGAGTGATTGAATATGATGGGTGGAAAGTGTGAGACAATGACATTGAGTACTCTGAGAGTATGAGTACATGAGTTCATCTCTGAGATACATTACATTTGACATGCACACCTGCCATACAAGCATATAGATGCATTTTTCCTCACGTTGTACGATATTGCGTCATTCATGATTTCACCTGCATAGTGACATGTAGGCATAAAGATTTACTTTCTTCATGCTAATTGAAAAAAATGAAATATCTTAAGTATTGTTGAAAAGATTTGGGAAAAATCACAGTTTTACAAACCTACTCATATTTTGTTGATTTCGGCAACGGATTTGAGATTTATTTTATACTTGGAAAGAAGAATTTATTTTCTGGAATTTTATACGAGCTGAGCATTTATTTATTGAGTTATTTCTTGCATCATCTTTACTATATTGTTATGAACTGTTGCTAGTTATTGGAGATGGACTCTGACCCTTGTCCCAACTCGTCACTACTTTCAACCTAAGGTTAGGTTTGTTACTTATTGAGTATATGTGGTCGGTTGTACTCATACTGCAATTTTGCACCGTGCGTGCAGATATTGGATGTTGATGTTGCTGTGATCGACAAGACCTAGATTTGAAGACGTACATGCATTGCGGTTGCAATTGCCTCTTGTTCATAGAAGCCTTAGATTTATAAAAATATGTTTATGTACATTTCGGACAGATAGATGTATTTATTTCATACCAATTTTGTAAATTCTAATCTTAGAAGCTCATGATTTGTACTACCAATCGTTGGGAAATTATTTGTATAAAAGGTGTGTATTATCATTTTTTTTCTTAATAAATCTCATTAAATTGGATAGTTACTAATTGGCTTACCTGTGAATTTTGAGCCGTGACAGTTTTGGAACATTTACCATTGTTTTGTTATATATCCAGATTTGTACTACAAGCATGAAGGTAGTGAATTCGATCAATTAATATAAAACAACTGAGCTAGTTAATAACAAGGTAACAAGAGGGAAAGAGAAGTTGAGTTAGTGCATACACATAGATGCCCTAAAATGTGGATCACAAAGTTCAGAAAGTGGGGTAAAGTCAAAAGAAAACTTTGCAAGCAAAGAGTTGAATGGAGAAAGATACAAAAACTAGGTTGATGATTTGTGGACATCACGTTAGAGATAAACCTTTTTGGCCTACAAGTACAGTAGCCCATCATCCATCATGTCTAATGAAATGACCAGAAGATAAGAAGCTAGCACAAAGCTTAGAAGCAAACTTCATTTGCTTATGGGGGAACTACCTCAGAGCAATCATATGCGAATTTATGATTTGAGTTTTATAGGTCCCTACAGCAACCTCAAATTGATATTACAATAATATATTGCTTCATAGTCAAATATTTACAAATATTTGATAAATTTCTTACAATAATATATATGCAAGATCTGAACATAAGCTACTGAACATAAGTAATATTGTGGATCCGCCCCTGAGCTAGAGCAATGGGATGGGATAATTGATTAATCCAGTCACATTATTTTCTTGTTTTCTTCTTTTACTTGTATTCCGTTTGCTTCCGACTGAAGGCTTAGAGCTATCATGCATGTTATGCTCTCTTTCCTATCCTGACGAAATTGTTGTTGGTATTATATACACATTGTGGCAAAAATGTTTCTGCACAAGACATTTACATCAATTCTATTAATTTATCATGATTCAGAAATAAATTAGAGTGAAAATGTGTATTAATCAATTAGGAATTATACTTTTTCATAATTATGTTAATAAAGATATATCATGTATTTATTGAACCGTATAAACACATGAGGCCTTGGGAACAACCTCTCTACCTGCATTAGGCAGGGGTAAGGTCTGCGTACAGACAACCCTCCCCAGACCTCACATATTGGGATCAAACTGTTGTTATTGTTGTTGTTGTTCGTATAAACACATGAGGCTGATAATTTTTCATCGTAGTGGTAACATTGGGGGAGCAACGAAAGAATAGAGGCAACAGGCCGGAAAAAATAACACTTTAGCTAGTATGTTATATACAATTAGTGGTATTAAATGGGCGAGTTGAGTCGATCTTGGGCGGGTCAAAATCGGATAAGTCAATAAATGGATATGTCAATGACCCGCCTAAAAGATATTTTGGGCTAAGATGGGCTAAAATTTGGGTCAGCTCAACCCACCCAACTCTTACCAAGATCTAATTAATATGTATTGTTTTCTTATGAATTGTATAAGTACGAAATACAACCTTTTTTCTTTTGTATGGTCATATATAACATATCAAACAAAAACAAATTACTTCTAAGACATTTTGGCAAAGTTACTCATGGATCAATTTGGGCAATCAATCCAACTTTAAATGTGTTGAGAAGGGTGGAGTCAAGATGGACTGAGTTCAACAAATGAGCGGGTCAATAATCAGCTCAACCTTGAATAGATTGGTCGAGTCATTTAGGCTTGGGCCAAATTTGATAACCCTATATACAGTATATGTCCATACAATATTTGACTGATCACAAGGTTTTGAAAGAGATTTATAATGTCAATGCTACTAATCTCATAGCCTTAAGTTCTAGATTAATAGTTGCAATTATGGATGACAAAAGTAGCCACAAAAATATGCTTGACCCAAGCTAGTCCATCTAAAAGTTGTGTTGACTTAGGCTAAAATAGTAATTGCAAATTGACTCATAAGAACATTTGCCAAAATATTTTTTAAGAGCTCTTTTGTTTGATATGTTATAATTGGTTAGAGTTGGATGGATTGAGAAATAATCTGATTTTAAAACCATTTTAACTCAACCTATCTTGATCAAGTAATCTATTGACCGGCTTATTTTAACCTATCTAAATTCAACCATACCCGCACGTTTGACGCTCATAAATGCACAACATACTTTTAAAACTTTATATAGTATTTTCTTTAAAAACATGTCAAAACTCTCCTGGGATGTAGTAAAATTTTATAGAACTATAAAGTTCATCCATATTTATTTACTTTAGATAATCGGTTGTGTCATTACTTTCTTATCGAGTGTTACTGAAATACGTCAATCTTTTTGTAACGACCCGGCCGGTCGTTTCGAGAGTTAGAACTCTAACCCCCTAATAATTCCTTTCCCCACGTTCGTTTCTACTATTGGGACTTGCCGGAGCGATTAGTTATGGAATTCGGAGATTATGGAACACATAGTCCCTAATTATGTATTTAAGCCTTAGAAGTGGGACCGTAGTCGGAACTATGTGAAGACGGATCCGGAATGGAAATCTGTCGACTCCGTTAGCTCCGTAGTGATTTTGGGGTAAGGAGCGCCTCCAGAATGTGTTTTCGAGGTTAGTGGTAGATTTAGGCTTGAATTAGCGGAAGTTAGATTTTTGGCGATTTCGGCCGATAGGTGAAATTTTGATATCGGGCTCGAAATGAAATTCCGAAAGTAGATAGAGGTTCATAGTGTCATTTGTGACATGTGTGCCAAATTTGAGGTCATTCAGAATAGGTTTAACGTGCTTCGGCATCGTTTGTGGATTTCCGAAAATGCTAAGTTCTTAGGCTTGAATTCACGTTTAATTCGTGTTTTTTATGTTATGTGATGTGGTTTGAAGGCTCGAATAAGTCCAAATGATGTTATATGACTGGTTGGTAGGTTTGGTTGAGGTCCCCGGGGCCTCGAGTGTGTTTCGGATGCTCAACGGGAAAGGTTTTAGACTTAAGCAAAATCTGAAGTTTGCTGGTTCTGGTGTTTCGCACCTGCGGAAGGGGAGCCGCATGTACGGACACGCATGTGAGGTAAGGCATGCACATATTTGGAAAATGGCCAAGACGGCCGGGCTCGCAGATGCGACCTAGTGGTCGCAGGTGCGGAACCAGACCTATAAGTGATTTTTCGCACCTGCGATGCCTTTTCCGCAGGTGCAGCCCCATTAACCGCAGAAGCGGAAATCGCTTGTCAGAAATAGACAAGTCGAGGGTTTGAATTTCATAACTTCTAAAATCGATTCGCAGCACAAGAATAGGCGATTCTGTGAGGATTTTGAAGAGGAGATCAGTAGGTAACGATTCCTAATCCTATTTCATTTGTAGTTCATCAATCTATAGCAAGTTCTTCAATCTAATCAAGGAATTTGAGTGGAAAAAAATAGGAAAATGGGAGAAAAGTTCACCAATTAAAAAATCGAGAATTTAAGGGAATTTTGACGTCGGATTTAGATGATTTTGTTCGAGTGTATTCGTGAGAGAAGGGGTGTTCTAAATTGGTAACTTTTACTTGATTCCGAGTCGTGGACCCAGGGGACTTTTTGGGGCGATTTTCCTAATTTCGCGTTTTAGCTTCGAATTGATTAGTTAAATTAGTTACTTAAAGTTATATTTACATTATGAAATCAATTTGAATAGATTTGGGCCATTTTGAATAGATTTAGGTCATTTGGAGTCGAGTACTAGTGGCAAGAGCGCGGTATCGAGTTTATATGAGCAGTCGAGGTAAGTGGCTTGCCTAACTCTGTGTTGGGTACTTTCCCTTAGGATGTTTTGACATTATGTAATATGTGGGCGCCGTATACGTGAGGTCACGAGTACGTACGTGGGCTATTATTGCAAAAATCCCATTTTTCCTTCAAAAGTTATAAATTGTTTTTCTCCTATTACATTGCTTTAATGTATTAAATTGTTTAACTTAGATTAGGAAACCATGCTTATCTGGTAAACATTAAATTGCCTATCTGACACTATGTGCGCCATGTTAGTTAACTTATTGCCTTTCCCCACCTGCAATTTGATGAACTGTTTAAATTGATGCCTTATTTGTCATTTATTTCGCATCGCATATTTAAATTGGGACTATGGACGTATTTCGGGAGATCCCCCACGTACTGCATATTTAAATTGAGACTACGAACGTATTCCGGGAGATCCCCCTGTACTGCATACTTAAATTGGACTTACAGACGTATTCCGGGAGATCCCCCTGTACTGCATATTTAAATTGGGACTACGGACGTATTCCGGGAGATCCCCCAGCACTGCATATTTATTTTGGGGACTACGGACGTATTCAGGGAGACCCCCCTATACTGCATAATCACTTGGAACTACAGGAGGGTATCTCGGGAGATTCCACCTTGTGTTACACTGTTCTGAGTCGAGGTCTCTTTTTAGTGTATATTTTAGATTATTTTCTTAACTAATTACTGTAGAAATTACTTATCTTCATATTGTTTTAATTAATTTATATTGAAATCCAGTAGAGCCTTAACCTGACCTCGTCATTACTTGGCTGGGGTTAGGCTTGGCACTTACTGGGTACCAATTGTGGTGTACTCATGCCCTTTCCTGCACATATTTTTCGTGTGTAGATCCAGGTACGAGTTATCAGTCACGTGGCTAGTGGCTAGTGGTTGCTGCTGTTCCAGGAGATCGCAAGGTATTTCTTCCGTGTCCGCAGAATCCTCCGAGTATCCTTCTACTCTTTCTTATAGAGATCTTTCCTATGTACTTTCCGGTTTTATTTAGAGCTATAGTAGTGTAGAAGCTCTTGACTATAATATGACAATCCAGGTCTTTGGGAGTATATTTTTGTACGAGCCGAGCGGCATCGTTATGATTATTTAGACTTTGTCCTTTATTTCTTTATTAGTGTATTTTTATTTAAGTTTTACCCGCAAGTTAGGATTACCTAGTCGTAGAGATTAGGTGCCGTCACGATACCTTTCGAAGGGTAAATCAGGTCGTGACAAGTTGGTATCAGAGCGTCTAGGTTCATAGGAGTCACAAGTTACAAGCCAGTTTATTAGAGTCTCGCGGATCGGTAGGGAGACGTCCGTATCTATCTTCGGGAGGGTATGTAACTGTTAAGAACAGTCATATTCCTTGGATTTCCTTATCGTGCGAGTTATTGACATCAAAAATTCTAAAACTCTATTTTATTCCTTCTCACAGATGGTGAGGTACCGTACCGGGAGGGCCGACAATCAGGCACCCGAGCCCCTAGTTAGAGCCGCCAAAGGCAGGGGCCGGGGTAGAGGACGAGCACGCGGTGCAGCACAAGCACCTGCGAGAGCAGCGACAGAGGAGCCCACAACAACTCCAGCTGAAGGGCCGGCTCAGGAGGTCCCTATCGCCAGTCCTCCAGGAGACTTTGGCTCAGTTCATGAGCATATTCAGCACTCTGACTCAGGCTGGGCTACTCCCGATATCCCCAGCCACATCTCAGGCCGAGGGAGGGGCACAGACTCCCGCAGCCCGCACTCGTGAGCAGAGGGTCCATATTGATCAGGCTCTAGAGTACATTCTTATACCCAGTGATTCCGGCTCAGCATGAGGCCGGGGTAGCTGCTTCTGAGGCAGAGCAGCTCAGACTTGAGAGGTACAGGATATACCACCCACCTACTTTCAGCAGACTAGCTTCAGATGACGCTCTGAGTTTTCTTGAGGAGTGTCATCGCATTCTCTGCACTATGGGCATTGTGGAGACGAGTGGGGTTTCTTTCGCCGATTTCCAGCTGAGGGGAGAGGCATATCAGTGGTGGCGTGTCTATGAGTTGAGTAGTACGGATGAGGCAGCTTCACTTACTTGGACTCAGTTCTCATAGATGTTTCTACGAGAGTATGTCTCTCAGAGCCTCAGGAATGCTTGGCGCGCAGCGTTTGAGCAACTGCGCCAAGGTGCTATGATTGTGTCGGAGTATGCAGTCCATTTCAGTGAGTTAGCTCGTCATGCATTGGCTTTGGTTGCCACGATCAGAGAGAGGGTTCATCGCTTCATAGGGGGACTCCACCCCAGTATTGGGACCAGTATGGCCAGAGAGTTAGAGATGGATATCACTTATCAGCAGGCAGTGAGTATTGCTAGGAGGGTAGAGTGCATGTTTGCTCGGGACATAGAGAGAGAGAGAGGCCAAGAGGTCTCGAGAGACTGTTCATCATTCGGGAGCTCGTGCACCAGCAGCACGCTATGGTACGAGTTTTGTGAGTCGCCATGTTCATTCAGCTCTTCTAGCAGCCAGTGGTATTCCAACTCCTCCTAGACCTTAGGAGCCCTATTATGCACCGCCAGTATCTGGTATGCTCCTGTTCGAGGTGCTATCACCGGCCAGTCCAGCAGGCCAGTCCAGAAGGCCAGTTCCGATCCAGCCTCAGCCACCACATCCTCTGAGAGGTTATTTTGAGTGTGGTGACACTCGTCACATGGTTAGAGATTTCCCCAGATCTAGGAGGGGTGCATCTTCAGAGACTTATCAGGCTCCACGTGCTTCACCGGGTCCTCCGACTATTCTTCCAGCCCCATCTACTGCCCCACCTTCTCAGACAACTCGATGTTAAGGTCGGAGAGGTCAAGGTCGCCCTAAAGGGGGAGGCTAGGCCAGGTACTATGCCCTTCTATCCCGTTTAGAGGCCGTCGCTTCATATTCAGTTATCACAGGTATCGTCCCTGTCTATCATAGCGATGCATCAGTATTACTTGACCAAGGCTCTGCGTATTCTTATGTGTCTTCTTATTTTGCTTTGCATTTGGGGATTCTTTGAGTTCCCCTATTTATGTATCTACTCCCGTGGGAGATTCTCTCGTTGTGGACCGCGTGTATCGGTCATTTTTTATTGTTATTAGTGGTTTTGAGACCAGGACTGATTTGTTACTTCTCTGTATGGTAGATTTTGATGTTATCTTGGACATGGACTGGTTGTCGCCCCATTATGCTATTCTTGATTGTCACGCTAAGACCGTGACGCTGGATATGCCAGGCTTACCGAGATTAGAGTGGAGAGGTACCTTAGAGTATACTCCCCGCAGGGTCATTTCTTTCCTTAAGGCTCAATAGATGGTTGAGAAGGGGTGTGATGCGTATTTGGCCCATGTAAGAGATGTTAGTGTTGATACCCCTACTATTGAGTCAGTCCCAGTAGTTAGGGAGTTCCCTGATGTATTTCAAGTTGATCTTCCCGGTATGTCGCCCGATAGAGATATTGATTTCGGCATTGATTTGTTATCGGGCACTCAGCCCATTTCAATTTCTCCATATCGTATGGCTCTTCCTGAGTTGAAGGAGAAGTTGCACGAATTGCTTGATAAGGGTTTCATCAGGCCTAGAGTATCACTTTGGGGTACTCCGGTGTTATTTGTGAAGAAAAAGGACGTTTATATGCGTATGTGTATTGATTATCGGCAGCTAAACAAGGTTACAGTGAATAACATGTATCCTTTGCCTTGCATTGATAATTTATTTGACAAGTTACAGGATTCCAGGGTATTTTCCAAGATTGACTTGTGTTCTAGTTATCATCAGTTGAAGATCCGAGAGCCGGACATCCCGAAGACTGCCTTCAGGACCATATATGGTCATTATGAGTTTTTTCTCATGTCTTTTGGGCTGACCAATGCCCCAGCATCCTTTATGCATTTGATGCACAGTGTGTTCCGGCCTTATCTTGATTCCTTCGTCATTGTGTTCATTGACGACATTCTGGTATATTCCCAGTCTCAGGGAGATCATGAGAAGCACCTGAGGACCGTGCTTCAGACTTTGAGGGAGAAGAAATTGTATGCAAACGTTTCTAAGTGTGAATTCTGGATTAATTTAGTGGCATTCTTAGGCCACGTGGTGTCGTGTGATGGGATCAAGGTGGAGGCGGTGCAGAGTTGGCCTAGACCATCATCAGCTACCTGATACGCAGTTGCCTTGGTTTGGCAGGGTACTATTGCCGCTTTGTAGAGGGAGTTTCATCTATTGCAGCACCTATGACCAGACTGACCCAGAAGGGTGATTCATTCAGGTGGACTGAGCAGTGTGAGGAGAGCTTTCAGAAGCTCAAGACAGCCTTGACTACATCTCCAATGTTGGTATTGCGTACAGGTTCATGGTCATATACAGTCTATTGTGATGCCTCGAGGATTGTCCTTGGAGCAGTATTGATGCAAGACGGTAGGGTGAATGCCTACGCTTCCAGATAGCTGAAGGTGCATGAGAAGAACTATCTGGTTCATGATCTTGAGTTGGCAGCTATTGTTCATGCCCTGAAGATCTGGCGTCACTATTTGTACGGTGTTCTCTGTGATATTTACACGGATCACCGGAGTTTACATCACTTGTTCAGGCGGAGGGACCTTAATCTACGTCAACGAAGGTGGTTGGATATACTCAAGGATATGACATCACTATATTATACCACCCGGGGAAGGCCAATATAGTGGCCGACGCCTTGAGTGACCGGGCGGAGAGTATGGGGAGTTTGGCATATCTTCCGGTAGTTGAGAGGCCCTCAACCTTGGATGTTCATGCCTTAGCCAGCCAGTTCGTGAGATTGGATCTTTCAGAGCCTCGGCGGGTATTAGCTTGTGTGGTTGCCTGGTCTTCTCTTTATGACCGCATCAGGGAGCGTCAGTATGATGATCCCCACCTTTTGGTTCTTTAGGATAGGGTCCGGTGAGGTGATGCCAAGGATGTGACTATAGGTGATGATGGTGTGATGAGGATGCATGGTCGAATTTGTGTGCCCAATGTCGATGGGCTTCAGGAGCTGATTCTTGAGGAGGCCCATAGCTCGCGGTACTCCATTCATCCGGGTGCCGCGAAGATGTACCAGGACCTGAGACTGCACTATTGGTGGAGAAGGATGAAAAAGGATATAGTTGGATTTGTGGCCAAGTGTCTCAACTTTCAGCAAGTCAAATATGAACATCAGAGACTAGGGGGATTACTTCAGCAGATTGAGCTCCCAGAGTGGAAGTCGGAGCAAATCACCATGGACTTGGTGGTTGGACTTCCTAGGACTTTGAGAAAGTTCGATGGTATTTGGGTGATCGTGGATCGGCTGACCAAGTTAGCCCATTTCATTCCAGTGTTGACTACTTACTCCTCAAAAGGTTGGCTGAGATTTATATCAAGGAGATTGTCCACCTCCACGGCATTCCAGTATCTATCATTTCGGACAGAGGTACAAAATTCACATCACGGTTCTGGAGAGCTGAACAGCAGGAGTTGGGCACCAGGATGGAGTGGAGTACAACCTATCACCCCCAGACGGACGAACAGTCCGAGCGCACGATTCAGATTCTTGAGGATATGCTTCGTGAATATGTGATGGAGTTCGGAGGTTCATGGGACCAATACTTGCCACTTGAAGAAGTTGCTTATAATAACAGTTACTAGTCCATCATTCAGATGGCACCGTATGAGGCTTTGTACGGTAGACGGTGCTGGTCCCCAGTGGGATGGTTTGAGTTGGGTGAGGCCCGATTTTTGGTTATAGATTTCTTCTAGGATTCCCTGGATAAGGTGAAGGTGACTCAGAAGAGGCTTCACACAGCTCAGTCTAGGCAAAAGAGTTATGCGGACCGAAAGGTTCGTTATTTGGCATTTATGACTAGTAATCGGATTTTTCTTCGGGTATCGCCTATGAATGGCATCTTGAGGTTCGGGAAGAAGGGTAAGATGAGTCTGAGGTTCATTGGACCTTTTGAGATATTGCGGCGCATTGGGGAGGTTGCTTATGAGCTTGCCTTGCCTCCCATCCTAGCAGAAGTTCATCCGGTATTCCACGTCTCTATGCTCCAAAAATATTACAGTGACCCGGCTCATGTATTGGATTTCAGTTCAGTCCAGTTGGACAACGATCTATCTTATGTTTAGGAGCCAATAGACATTTTGGAGAGGCAGGTCAGAAAGCTCAAGTCGAAGAATATTGCATCAGTAAAGGTTCAGTAGAGGGGTCAGCCGGTCGAGGAGGCGACTTGGGAGACCGAGCAGGATATGCGCAGCCAGTACCCTCATCTTTTCACAGCTTCAGGTATATCCTTATACTCGTTCGAGGACGAACGATTTAAGAGGGGGAGAATGTAACGACCCGGCCGGTCATTTCGAGAGTTAGAACCCCGATCCCCTAATAACTACTTTCCCCACATTCGTTTTTGCTATTGGGACTTGTCGAAGTGATTAGTTATGGAATTCGGAGAGTTTTGGGACACATAGTTTTGGGACAGATGCGGAGCCGCAGATGCAGCCTTGTGGTCGCAGGTGCGGAACCAGGCCTTTAAGTGATTTTTCGCACTTGTGACGCCTTTTCCGTAGGTGCAGGACCGCAGGTGAGGCCCCATTAACAGCAAAAGTGGAAATCACTGGTCAGAAATAGACAAGTCGAGGGTTTGAATTTCATAACTTCTAAAATCGATTTGGATCATGGGAATAGGCGATTTTGTAAAGATTTTGAAGAAGAGATCAGTAGGTAACGACTCCCAATCCTATTTCATTTGTATTTCATCAATTTATAGCAAGTTCTTCAATCTAATCAAGGAATTTGAGTGGAAAAAATAGGAAAATGGGAAAAGAGTTCCTCAATTAAAAAACTGAGAATTTAATGGGATTTTGACGTCGAATTGTGATGATTTAGTTAGAGTGTGTTCGTGAGTGAATGTGTGTTCTAAATTGGTAACTTTTAGTTATTCCTAGTCGTGGGCCCCATGGACTTTTTGGGGCGATTTTCCTAATTTCGTGTTTTAGCTTCGAATTGAATACTTAAATTAGTTACTTAAAGTTATATTTACATTATGCAATCAATTTAAATACATTTGGGCCACTTGGAGTCGAGTACTCGTGGAAAGAGCGCGGTATCAAGTTGATTTGAGCAGTCGAGGTAAGTGGCTTGCCTAACTCTGTGATGAGGACTTTCCCTTAGGATGTTTTGACATTAACTGATATGTGGGTGCCGTGTACGTGAGGTGACGAGTACGTACGTGGGCCGTTATTGCAAAAATCCCATTTTTCATTCGAAAATTATAAATTGTTTTTCTCTTATTACATTGCTTTAATGTGTTAAATTGTTTAACTTAGATTAGGAAAGCATGCTTACCTGGTTAACATTAAATTTCCTATCTGACACTCCGTGTGCCATGTTAGTTAACTTATTGTGTTTCCCTACCTGCAATTTGATGAACTGTTTAAATTGATGTCTTATTTGTCATTTATTTCGCATCACATATTTAAATTGGGACTATGGAAGTATTTCGGGAGATCCCCCATGTACTGCATATTTAAATTGGGACTACGGACGTATTCCGGGAGATCCGCATGTACTGAATATTTAAATTGGGCTTATGGACGTATTTCGGGAGATCCCCATGTATTTAAATTGGGACTAAGAATGTAACGACCCAGCCGGTCGTTTTGTGTGTTGCGACTCTGTTCCCGTAAATGACTCTTTCCATAGCGTCTACTCGTGCCTTAGGATTTATGGGGGCAGGTAGTTCGAGATTCAGAAGTGATTTGGCCAGTTCAGGAACACTTGGTTCCTGAAGGCTAGCCTATTTGGCTAATTTTGGTTTCGAGCAGCATTTTGAGCAAACGTCCTCAGAATCGAGTGCTGACAGCTCCAGCAGCTCCGGATGATGATTTCGGACTTGAGCGTATGTTCGCCTCGGGTTTCTGATGACCCGGGAGTATTTCGGCACCTGAATTGGAATTCAGGATTTCATAAGATTTAGAATTCGGTCTGGAATTGGACCTCATGATATCATGGTCCGAATGGAATTCTGGAACTGGAAGTAGTTCCGTATAGTCATTTATGAGTTGTTCGCAAAATTTGGGGTCATTCCGAGCAGTATAGACCCGTTCGGCGTATTGGTGAGCCATTTGAATTTTCTTGAAATTTATAGTTTGGAACTAAGGGGTTTTGGAGAGTGATTATAGTTTGGACGATGTTTTTAGTGTTCTAGGAGCTCGAGCGAGTCTGTCATATGATTTGGGATTGGTTGGTGTAATTTTTCGAGGGATTGGGTGGGCCCAGGGGTCTCCCGGACCCCAAGCGGGGTCAAAAACCAGCAATTTCATAGTTGGTGGGAATTTTCTGGTGTGACCGCCCCTGCGGTCCATCAGCCGTAGGTGCGAGGCTCACACCAACGGCCAATCCATCGCATGAGCGGCCTTGGTCGCAGGGGCGACCCTTCCTCTCGCTGGCGCGGCTCCGCAAGAGCGGAAAAAAGTCCGCAGGAGCGACCTCCCCCAGGGCCCAGGCCCATCGCTGGCGCGACCAATTTCACGCAAGTGCG
>ML270156.1:0-37439 GCA_005239495.1 Nicotiana undulata | reverse complement strand
GCTTGGCCTACATTGCAGCTGAGGAGAGACCTTTAGCCTTGGACATTCAGTACTTGGCCAATCACCTTGTGAGATTCGACCTTTCAGAGCCTCGTCGAGTTTTGGCTCATGTAGTTTCTCAGTCATCATTGTTGGGGGAGATTAAGGCTCGACAGTTTGATGATCCATGCCTTGCAGAGCTTCGGGATGTAGTGGTCCAAGGCGGGGCCAAGGAGGTTACTTTAGGCGATGATGGTGTCTTGAGGCTCCAGGGCCGTTTATGTGTTCCTAATATTGATGGCTTGAGGAAGAGAATTTTAGAAGAGGCCCACTATTCTCGGTATTCTGTTCATCCGGGTGCGACGAAGATGTATCGTGATTTGAAGCAGCACTACTGTTGAGGCAGATGAAGAAATATATAGTGCAGTTTGTGGCTAGGTGTCTCAATTGTCAGCAAGTCAAGTACGAGCACCAGAGGCCAGGAGGCCTGTTTCTGCAGATGCCCATTCCTAAGTGGAAATGGGAGCGCATCACCATGGATTTTGTCGTTGGGTTGCCTCGGACTTTGCGGAAGGTTGACGCGGTTTGGGTCATGGTGGATAGATTAACCAAATCGGCGCATTTCATTCCTGTGGCTATTACTTATACTACGGAGAGGATGGCCAATTTTATGTTTGGAAGATAATCCAGTTGCACGGGGTGCCGGTGTCCATTATATCAGATCGAGGTCCTCAGTTCACCTCGCACTTCTGGAGAGCATTGCACAGTGAGATGGGCACTCAGATAGATCTCAGTTCAGCATTTCACCCTCAGACTGATGGTCAGTCGGAGCGTACAGTTCCGATTTTGGAGGATATGCTCAGGGCTTGTGTGATTGATTTTGGCGGTCAATGGGACAATTTCATGTCTTTGGCAGAGTTTGCATACAATAACAGTTATCAGTCCAGCATCGAGATGGCTCCATTCGAGGCTTTATATGTTCGGCGAAGTCGTTCTCTGATTGGGTGGTTTGATCCTGGCGAGGCCAAGCTATATGGTACAGATCTGGTGAGAGATACCTTGGAAAAGGTGACGATTATTTATAAAAGGCTCCGCACAGCTCAGTCCAGACAGAAGAGTTAGGCAGATCAGCGGGCGCATGATGTAGCATTTATGGAGGGAGATAAGGTTATGTTGAAGGTTTTGCCGATGAAGGGCGTTATGAGATTCAGGAAGAAGGGCAAGCTGAGCCCCAGGTTTATAGTCCCTTTCGAGGTGTTGAGGTGAGTCGGGGAGGTTTCTTACGAGCTCGCTTTACCTCCCGTCTTATCGAGAGTTCATCCGGTATTTCATGTATCCATGCTCCGGAGATATCATGCCGATTTCTCTCACGTGATTGATTTCAGCACTATTCAGTTAGATGAGAAGTTAGGCTTCGAGGAGGAGCCAGTTGCTATTATTGAGAGGCAGGACCGCCAGTTGAGGTCTAAGAGAATTCATGCCGTAAAGGTCCAGTGGAGGGGCCAACCAGTTGATGAGGCGACTTGGGAGTCCGAGGAGGACATGCGGAGCAGGTATCCATAGCTATTCGGCACATCAGGTACGATTCTACGTCCGTTCGAGGACGAACGTCTATTTTAGACGGGGAGATTGTGATGACCCAAAAAGGGGGTCGTCTTATGTGAATCTAATTTTTGACTATGTTTCGAGGCCCCGAAACCGCCGTTAATCCCACCTCGATGTGTGTGCACAGCCCGGGCGCGTAGTCGGGAAGTCTTTATGTGAAAATATGATTAAGAGTTTAATTTATGATAATTAAAATTGAATAAAGTGGACTTTGGTCAATATTTTGGTAAACGGATACGGATCTGTGATCCGACAGTCCGGAAGGTCCGTAGGAAAATATGGGACTTGGGCGTATGCCCGAAATCAAATTCCGAGGACCCAAGTCTGAGAAATGAATTTTTAAAGAAAATTGTTCTATGAAAAATATTAAAGGCTTATGAACATGAACCTTGATGTGAAACCTGTGATGCGGGGCCCGTATTATTATTTCGGATCCCGAAACAGGTTCAATATGTGTTATGTAAGTTATCTGTGAAATTTGGTAAGAAACGGACTTGATTTGACGAGTTTCGGACAAAAATGAGAAAATTTGGAGTTAATGAAGTTTTGAGGATTTTTAAAGAATTTGAAATTTGGCTTGAAATGTGATTTTTTGTTCCCGAGGTCCAAATGAAATTCCAAGACCAGGAATAGTTCAGTTATGTCATTTATAACTTGTCTGCAAAACTTGAAGTCATTCTGAGTAGTATAGGCCGCTTCGGCGCATTGAAGTGAATTCTAGAATTTCAAGTTCTTAAGTTTTGATTTAATTTTGTTTTGGGGTTGAATTCTGAGCTTCGTTGTTGTTATTCAGGTTCCAGAAGTTTGAGCGAGTCCGTATCATGAATACAGACTTGCCGGTGCTTTTGGACGGGGTCCCGAGAGGCTCGGGTGTGGTTTAGACCCCCGGGAGCTAAGTTGGAAAAACCAGAATTTCTGCTATCTGGTTTCCTTCTCTGCGATCGCAGAAGGTGGGTTGCGATCGCGGAGAAGGATTTTGCTGGGTTGTTGATTGTTCTCTGCAATCGCAGAGGTCTGGGTTCCACACCTTCGCGATCGCAGCCTTTTATCGCGATCGCATAGAGTTGCGTCTGGGCCGGGTGAGTTTGTTCTTCACGATCGCAGAGGTCTGGCCAGTTGGCCTTCGCGATTGCAGGACCTCTGCCGTGATCACAGAGGTCTGCCAGTTGGCCTTCGCGATCGCATGCCCCTTGTCGCGATCGCAGTTAAGGAATCCCTGGGCAGTTTTATAAAATACGGGACTTAGCATTTTTCCTCCATTTTCATCTTCCTCCTCAAGTTTTTAGAGAGCTCTTCAAGGGACCTTCCACCACTGTTATTGAGGTAAGTAAATTCCATAGTTTTACTAGTTTCAAACATTAATTCTTAGTTAAATTCACTATTAAATTATCTAAAACCATAGAATTAGGTAGTAATTTTAGGGTTCTTGAGGATTTTGTGATTATCCGTTTTAGGCCATGAATTTAAGTAGAAATCACACATTAATGATCCTTAGGCTATGGGTGAGTGATCCCTTCGAGAATTTTCAGAATTTGAACATGCAGGACCGGGGTTGGAATTTGGAAATTCATCAAGAATAGCGATTTTAGTAAAATAACTAGGGTAATTTCCCGCATTGTGCATGCATTGATGTTATTGTATACCTTTTGGCTAGTTGCGAGTCCTCGGGTGTAGAGTTCGGAGGTTCGGGCGCAAATTGTGGTCCGAGGGGTAGATTCGACACGAGGTGAGTCTCCTTTCTAACCTTGTGTAAATTTTTTGGGGGCTACATACGCGCCAAGTGACGAGAGTTCGTACGTAGCGGCTATTATTGTTATGTCCCGGTAGTTAGGCCCACATCATGCCTTATATGCTTTTTCTTGTAATGCCTGATATGTTTTTCTTGTAATGCTTTATATGATTTATTGTGACGCCATATGTACTATGAAATTATGTTTTGCATAGTGTTATTTCTATGAGGTTTTATGGAAAGATTGTTGAATGGCAAGGAATTTGTTGTGAAAGAAATTGAAATGAATATGGGATCGGATCGTACGCCACGGCAGTGTTGAAAAGAAATTTAAATGAATATAGGATCGGGTCGTACGCCACTGTAGTGTTGAAAAGAAATTGAAATGAATATGGGATCGGGTCGTACGCCACGACAGTGTTGAAAAGAAATTGAAATGAATATATGAGATCGGGTCGTACGCCACGGCAGTGCTGAAAAGAAATTGAAATGAATATAGGATTGGGTCGTACGCCACGGCGAATGTAGAAGGTACCTTATGGGAGCGGGTCGTACGCCACGGCGGATCTAAGAATTTTGTGATTATTGTATCGTTCTGTGGTCTTACCCTTGAAAGTGCTTTATTGTTTAGTTCAGCAATTGTTTGGATTTCTGCTTTTGATATATATACTTGTTGCTTATTTTCCCTGACATGCTTACTGTATTTCATTATATTATATCATATGTTAGTACTGTTGGACCTTAGTGAGTATCGAGTCGACCTCTCATCACTACTTCTTCGAGTTTAGGCGGGATACTCACTGGGTACATATTTATTTAATATGTACTCATGCTGCACTTTCTTTTCTTTTCTGTACTTGACTGTACAGGTCCGGAGGCTGGTACGTCTGATTATCAGGCCGGTGCTAGATATTGATAGCGTGGTCATACTTCACGGTGAGCTGCTTTCCCGGCGACTTCCTAGAAGCACCCTTGAGTTCTTTGGTTATATTCTCTGTCCATTTCATTTTGACTTAGACCCTGTATATATTGTAGTCATTTTATATTCAGTAGTATCCCGTGGCACTCGTGACACTAGTTCCTGGCACACACGTGGTGTATATTTTGGGTTGTTGGATGTACATATGTTATGCGACATGCCTATTGGTTGATTTTCCGCACTTGTAGTTTTATTTCACATCACCGCCATTATCATGTTTATATCTGTTTAAAATTGGTTAAAAGATGAAATTTGCGAAACGGGGAATGGTAACACTTAGTGTTTCTATATTGGCTGGCCTAACCTCGTCGTTGGGCGCCATCGCAACCTGAATCGAGATTTTGGTCGTGACAAGAATCCTCGTTGCTCAATCAATGTGAGCATCACATTGGTGATTTGGAAGTTGTCCGCCCTAATACGGAGAGGGACTATTGCACTAGCATAACCTTCGTTGGGCAATATACGGCGTGGAGTAGCTCGTGGTGGAGTGGGGGTGGTACGGACACATTGTCATGAGGTACCCGGCCTCTACAATTGGCTTGTGTCTCATGAGGTACCTCCTCTACTTGCTCGTCATCCGCATCAAAATCCCTCAAAGGCCAATTTTTGAGCTCATTGTTCACCATGGTTGTACATAAGATTTCTCACACAAGTTAGTAACACGGAAGGAAAAGAAGATATTCCAAAAATAAACCCAAATATATAACTAGCACCATTTTTAACTCCCCGGCAATGGCGCCAAAAATTGATCCACGTCCAATTCGCACTCAATAGTTTGTTGAAATGGTCGTTGGAAGAATAGTACACAACAAGAGTGGGGGTCAATTTTCACATGGAGTTTCAAGTGGTGGTAGGAGTATACACTTGACGAAAGCAAAAGGAATAGCTAAATTTCACTTCCATAAAAGGTTTTGATTTCTAATTCTACTTTTACTCTAACAATTGTAAGTTAAGATAAAAATCTAGGAACAAATGATTGTTTTTGGTCTTTTTTTCCAAATAGTTAATAAGCCTAGGGATGTGACCATAACCTAGGTGTTCGCCTAATGGGTTAAATACGTTAATGCTTTATAATTTATTGGGGTGTATTATAGCTCTCAACTCTACGTTACCCACTCATACCTCTCGGTCAAAGAGTGATTTTGCCCAATTTATCTTTCTCAAGTCCAAATGGGTATCAAACAAAATAGTTGATATGAGCTTAAGTCGGGTTATTACTATTTCTAGTTTGAACCCTTTAATTAGGTTAATCAAACTCTCAATTAACCCAATTCCTTGTTAGCCAAGTTATCCTAGACTAAGTCCATCTTTCTCAAGTAGAGACTAAGTCAAAAAGGCATGAATCAATGTTTACAACCATTAATTCTAAAATTGAAATAAGAACTGAGCTAAATAATCAACACAAAATCATAAACAAGCCTTAAATTAAGTACCCATAAGATTTATGCACTAAGGTTGGGTCACAACCCTAGTAAGAATCTAGCCACTCAAAGTGGGAACTGAAAAAAATAAAGAACAAATGCTAATTAAACCCATAATCAAACATTAAAATGATAAAATATAATGTTTAAACACTAAACTAATCACAAACTTTCTAAAATGGCAAAATGTAACGGCTACAGCAACTCAAACTTTTAAACTTGACCTAAAATTGTAAAACTCGTCTATTTATAGTGGCCCAAATTCGCTAACAAAAATGACCCACATGAGATTCTGCTACCACACAATTCCATGTGTGGTCCACAGATTTGTTTTCAATTGGTAGGTGCTTGAATTCTGCAATTGCACATTTCTGGATGGCGATTGTGAAGCATCTTCTGCGGCCGCACAATTCTTGTGCAGTTCGCACCTCAGGAAGGCTACAGGACTTGGTCTTCGCACACTTGTTGGGTTCTATTACTTGGTTTGCGGCCGCATATGGAATTCTGCGGTCCGCACTTTCTTCTTCGGCCGCAAAATCCTTCTACGGACTGTACTCCTTGGATTAGGCGCCCTTTATGGACTTTTGATTCAGAACACTTCTTTTTTAATTGTATTTCATCATGGGAGACAAATCTTCCAACATTCTTGCAATTTGCATATTTTCATTAGTTTTGGGATTATAAATCAATACTTTCGGACTAAACCAAAAGAAAAAAGGTGTTAATAAGTAGTCAACATCTCTACTTATCACTAATATGCAGTGTTCACTGCTTTAGCCCAAAAGCTCTTTGGTATACCACTGTTAATTAGCATCGTCCTTGCAATATCTTCAAGAGTCCTATTTTTCCTCTCCACAACAACATTTTGTTGGGTTGTTCTATGAGCCTGAATATTATGACTTATACCATTTTTAACACATAATTCATCAAATGTTGCATTGTCAAATTCGGTGCCATGATCAGATCTTATGCGCACAACATTATGGCTCATCTTCACTTGAATCTGCTTCACAAAGGCAGCAAATATTGGAAAGGTTTCATCCTTTGTTTTGAGAAATTAGGTCCATGTGAATCTGTAATAGTCATCAACAATAACGAAGATGTACTTCTTTCCTCCTCTGTTGGGCATCCTCATAGGTTCACACAAATCCATTTGAAGAAAATCCAGTGGCCTTGAGGTGCTCACTTTCTTCTTTGGCTTGAATGAGGAACTGACTTGCTTTCCTTTCACACATGCATCACACACCTTGTGATCTTTGAACTTTGACTTTGGCAGCCCATCTTCTGTGCCACTATTCAGTATCATCATCAACAACACTCAAATATGTAAGATCACCACTTTTCAAAGACTCAAAGTCTGCAACATAGATATTTTTAAATCTTTTTGCCACCAAAACTACTTCACCAGTTACAAGTAGAGGTGGCAAAATGGTTAAAAGAAAATAGTTAACCACCCATATTATCTACTAAAAAATGGGTTGGATAATGAACTTTTTAGTAACGGATCATATGGATAAGAACCATATTATCCATTTAGAAAATGGGTAACCAATAGGTAACAAATGGATAGCGAATGAGTCTAACTTTTACATTTGTAAAGCCTCAAATTGAGGGTTCCTCAAGTTATGGAGACTAATGATTCTCCCAAAAATGATCATATACAAGAAGGCATGGATAATATGGTTACTCATATTATCCGATGGTTAATCTATTTTTTATCTGTATTAAATATGGATCGGGTCGGATAATTTATCCATTTTTTCATTACCCGTTTTTGGCCCGAACCATATCCGACCCAACCCGTCCGTTTGCCACTTCTAGTTACAAGATTGGTGACAGTGCAAGACTTTGATAGAACTCCACTTTGTTTCCTTTGTTGTAGATTCTAGAGACACTCAGCAAACTATATTTCAAGCCAATCACATAATACACATTTTCAATTGAGTAAGTGACTTCCCAATTTTTCCAACTTCCAGAATATATTTTTTTTTGCCATTTCCAAAGGACACACTCCCACCTTGAAAGACTTTGAGTGAAAGAAATCATCAGTATTTCTTGTCATATGTTTAGAACAACACTATCACTGTACCATCTTTGGCTACTTCCTTTCGTTGCTGCATGCACAAGAAAATCCGATATTAAACTTAGGAGCCTAAACAACTTGGGTCCATTGTAATGAGGAAATGGGCGAATTAGACTTGTTTTAGTCCAAGCAGGCATCACACATATCATTTTAAGAGAAACATGTATAGTAATAGATAAATTTTCAACAAAAATTTTGTTTTGCCGTTGGGACTGAGACCTTGGTTTACAAGAATCTTTGTAATGACCGGTATTACCATAATGAGTGCAAATCTAGTTATCAGGCACAATACCATATTTGCTATGTGGGTTGTAGGGAGACTTTTATTTTTGGAACTTGATTCCCTGCATATTCCTGCCGTTACTTTTATACATAGAAGTGATTGTGTCCTAGGACCAGGTCCACTTTAGAGATTTATCTAGTTCCTTTTTAACCCTACTTAAATCTTTCTGAAGTTGTCTATTTATTTCAAGTTCAATGGAGAGACTCAATTTTACCTTTTTGAGTTTATTTTCAACATTAAGGTATGCCTCACTCGCCACTTCCTTTCCCTTTGAGGAGTTCATGCAATTTTCCAATGAAGTTTTTAAAGGAATATTATCTTTATATAGCTCCTCTGCAATTTTCTTAAAATCCATAACAACTACCAGCAAGTCATCTCTCTCATGTTCTATCTATCCAATTGCTCACTTAAAGCATTTTTATCATTAATGATATTGTGATAAGCATCAATTAAAACATTAGCTAAAGATACCAGCTTCTTTTGAGAATAAGACAACGTCTAGAAAGTTTACTTCATCGTCATCGTCATCTTCATCCTCATCAGATTTTGCCATCAGGGAAAATATGGAACCATATTGTGCAGCTTCACTTACAACGGCCATCACTGAGGTATTTCCTTGTTAATCATCACCCTCAATATCACTAGAGGAATCTCCCTACGTGGCAAGATCTTGTTTCACAACATTATCAGCGGTCTCTTCTCCTAAATTTCTTGCCGAGGACCAATTTCCTCTTAGCTATCTTGTTTGTGTTGTTCCTGTAATGGTCCTATTTGTGGAGTAGGTAATCTTTGATGAAATATCCTGGCTTCCCACATTTGTGAAAACAATCATATCCTTTTGTGGTTCTACTAGAGCTACCTTTCTTAAGAATACCTCCATTTCTACGAACCACTTTCTAAAATCTCCGTGTCAGATAGGTCATGTAAGCAACATCACCACTTGAGTCACTATTGTCTACCATGAGAACCAGGCTCTTCTCGTTTGTGGTGTTTTCTTCTTACATGATCTTTCTTCTTCTTCTTCTTCATTTCATAGGTTTTTAGATTTTCTATGAGTTCATCAATCGTTAGTTTTTGCAGATCTTTAGTTTCTGTGATAGCATTAAATTTGCTCTCCTAGGAACCAGATAACGCACTGAGTATTTTCCTCACCAGTTTGTTCTTTAGGATAATCTCTCCAAGAGAGTGAAGCTCTTTAATGATGGAAGTAAATTGAGTATGCATGTCCTGACTGGACTCATCCTCCTTCATCTTGAAGAGTTCATACTCATTAGTGAGCATGTCATTTTCTGAGTGCTTGACTTGAGTGGTACCTTCATGTGCAGCTGAAGAGCCTACCAGATCTCCTTGGCAGATTGACAGGGTGAGATTCGATTGTACTCGTCTAGACCAATACCACATACGAGGATCTTCTTTGCTTGGAAGTTTTTTTCGATGGCTTTATGAACAACATCATTATATTCCTTCCTTGTCTTTGGAATTACGACCGTTGTCTTGCCAATAGTCTTCATAGAGACAAAGGGTCCATCACAGATAACATCCCAAAGCTCTTAATCTTCTTCCATGATAAAATCATGCATTCTTGTCTTCCACCAGTCGTAGTATTATCCATTGAATCTTGATGGTCTGTAAGTTGATTGACCTTTTTCAAAATTTGGTGGAGCAGCCATGTAGATCCTCTCTAGGTGTTAGCCTTATAGAAAGAACCTGCTCTAATACCAATTGATGTAAACTAAGAGTCCACCAAATTGTATAGAGAACCTAGTTCTCTATCAATTCCCACATAACATAGTAGTAAGTAACTAACATAACGATATTTACGTGAAAAACTCCCAACTCACGGGATTAAAAACCAAGACCTGCACTCGCAGGATTTCAACTTCACTAACTAAGCAACTTTAGACAACCTATTGTAATCTAGGAATTAAACTCTTAATCCCTCACCTACTTACTATACCTATATTACAAGCCTCTTTGTAATAAATCTATTACAAATCTAACCATTTGACTAACTCCAGTCAACACAGATACAAGATTTATGGTTTACCAAGTGCCCGACGAGATGCTTCTAAATATATTGAGCGGGAATTACAAATGAATAACATAAACAAAGACACAACAATAATAAGTACACACTATGTACTGAGATTTGGCCCTTCAGTATGTTGATGTTTTGTTCTTCAATGCATTGAGAGAACGAAGGCGACTACACACTTGAGACTAAATAACGTCCTGGGGTTTGAACCAAATTGGACTTGTGAATCATTTGGTGCTTTATGATTTTTTATTATTGGTGTCAACTTAGAAGCTACAGTAGGACCATCTCTAGCACTATTAACATGAGACACGTGGTATGTTGCACATAATATATTAGTAACTTGTTTCCCTTGATAAGTTCATCCAAAAGTTGACAAGTGCAATGTTGCACTTAATTTTCATGCATGCTTAACGTAGCAATATTACTGGAAAAGCAGATGAATGGATGGCCATAAGGCCATTCATATACATGTTTGTGTGAATGTTTTATCTTTTTACTCATAAATATATTTAGAAGTACATCTTTTCAGTACCAAGTGGCACAGAACCTCATTTTCAGTAGAAAACATTATTCCCGACGTTTTGAATAATTGGTTGAGGAAATAAAAAATAACATTATATTGATAAACGGTTGTTAGATTAAAGGGCACAGTATTACTTATGTTGTTAGTTTAGTGACAATGTAACATGACAAATAAGAGTGGTGACGGAGCGATAAATATATTTTTATCATTACTCGGAGGTTGCATGTTTGAACCCTAGAGATAGAGTTGCTTTTGTTAAGTAGTATTTTAACCCTCCGCCCTCCCCTCAATATAAAATTTTCTGGCACAAATCCCGATTTTACTGTCTCCAATGCAGGCATCAAATATCGGGTGGGAAACAAAGAAAAAGACAATGGTGACATGGTGGTCCAGATACAAGGGCTTGCTTATCAAGTGGTCATAGTGATTGTGAATTTATACTAATCTCCACAATTAGTGTTATATATGGCTTATGACCTCATTGACAGTCACCTGAAAAATTAGCTAAATCAAGGGAAAGGCATCTCTACGGACACTCCTTTAAAATAATTTTGATAGATTTCCTGCTTTCGTTTCAAGGACAATCATGAGGGTAATTTTCTATTTAGGCCATTTCTACCTTCTAGTTGGGAATTATTTACGTTTCCAAGAGATTGTCACACATTCAACAAACCAATATTTTGTTATATTATCCTTTATTTCTTTAAGTCGCCAACTATATGTTTAGAATATTAAGAATACTATAATCGCATATATAGGAGTTTACTCCAGAATTTATCAGCTAATCCTAAATAAGTAACACAGAGGCAGATGTACAGTATTATTTATGGATTCACATAAATTCAATAGTTTTTGCCCATATTATGTATGCGTATTAAAAAATTCGGTAAATGTTTATAAAAATTTGATTGTGATTCCCGCATGAACTCACAAAACTTTAAATCATGAATTCACCTCTAAATCGGCAAACACTATTATCCTTAATCCACGGTGGTGCCAAACTGTTTACCCTTAAAATCGGATATCAAACTAATAAGTGGTTTTAAGGACACGTGATTTCACCTAGTACCAATAGATAATTATGATGATTAATGATAGAAATTAACAGTAACATAAAGCAAACCAGTACGAAAATGCATGCAATTCGGCCCTCGAGCTAAATCGCCCTTAAACCGGCAGGAAACAGAGTTAAGTAATGTAAAGTATATTGATGAACAAGAGAGTACAAGAGAGAAAAGAGTATTGTATTGCTTTGACATGTGAGAGTTAGATGGTTACAAATTATTAGAAACACCCCCCCCCCCCCCTTTCTCTTTTACAAATTTAGATGGGTTTAAAAAAAGGGTTTCAAGGACAATNNNNCCCCCCCCCCTCTTTATATAGTAGAGGAATTCCACTTATGGTACAATTCTAATTACAGAAGGAGATCTCATGATTAGCTTAATAACCGTGCTTGATTTGATTCGTTCCGAGATTTCCACCATGATCCTCGACCGGTCACAAATATCTCGGCTTTCTGTTATTATGCTATCTTCGATTTTGCTCGATGTCTACCCCGTTTGGTCTCGATCATCACTGGTCTCCATCTCGACATATACTTCGAATCCCGAGCTCGGTACCTTTTCTTCATATCTTCGTCTGATATAATACGGGGTCGATCCTCAAACCATCATCCTGGTCTCGATCAGCTAATCAGAATCGGGTGAGCCCGATTTTAACCATATACAGATTTATGCAACTAGTTAATTTCCTAGTTAGTTGGAATAACTATTTCGTATCTAGTACATTCTTCTTTACATTTCTTTATTTATAGTGCATCGTTTATGATTATCTAATTATGTTGCTAAAGAAAAAGACATGCAACAAAAATGTAATGGTCACAAATTAATGAAGCCTTCAAAGAACACTGAAATCCCATTCGATAAGCAACAAGTAGCCATTAATGTCAAAATATTAGTAAGATATTTCTAAAGGGACTTGCATTGAACCATACTAATAAAATAAAAATCTTTTTGCATTGTCACAATGCATCTGGTCCTTTCATTAAAACGATCTGCATCAATTGGGCCCTTACATCCATCTATAGTATAAAAAACACACACAAATGAAAAATACACGTTTGCAATATAAATTCTAGGAATTATTCCTCGATTTCAAATGTCGGTTAATAAATATTATCTCTAGAATTCACTAAGATCCACTTACTAAAACTCCAAAAAGAATCTGCACTATAAGCACTTTCTGCACAAAAGGACAGAAAAAGAAGAAGCACTATCATCACAAAAATTTCCAAATTTGGTTTGGCAAGTAAGGCAATCGTAGCATGTTGGCACTTAATATTGCATGAGTCTTTATTGACAAGAAATATTGGGCTCTTCCGTTTTTAATTGGTCATCTAGTTGGGAATTTGGAAACATTATTGAAGCAAGAAAATTGCTATTTCAAAATAAGAAGTTTTATCATCAATAGAAAACGAAAATTATTTGAGAAACCTATGCTGATAGATAAAGAAAAAACATTTTTTAGAGAAACACAACATTGAAGAAATAGTTTATAATTATTCTTGTTAACTTTATATTCTTCAAAGCATGATTTGCAATACAAATCAGCACTAATTACAATAACTCTCACAAAAAATAATGCCTGCCACTGTCAGAGCTCTTTTTATATATGCATAATAATAATATTATCGTGACCAAAGTCAATTTGTTTAAAAACTTTTCCACAACTATAAATGTAGGGTACTAAAAGTGAGATATAAGACAATGAAAATTAGGATTTTTCACATTGCATTGGAGCCGCTTCATGCTAGTCTAGTCTTAACTAGAACGGCTTATCGAACGAATATTTATTCTTGATTTATCGGTTATCGACTTTTAAATATACTAATTCGGATAAGCAATTCTGAGTAGTAGGAATGAACGGGGATTGATAGACCAATTTTATGAAAAGCGTTGACAGGAGTAGAGAGTAGCAACAATGGGAAAGGGAAATGGGAGGATAGTAGGGGATCTGATTTGTTGTTGTAGGATAAGCAATTAGGGTTCATGTAGGGGGGCCTGGATATGACTTTCTGTACAGTTTTTTTTATAGGGGATACTGGTGATTAATAAAAAAACATTGTTCGTAAAAAGAAAAATACGTTGTCACACCTCATTTTCCCGCGAAAGGAGTTTTTCCACCTTAAATGACATTATTGAAAAGAATTATTTATTTTAATTTTAAGAGTTACTACTTGAAATTATTTATTTACAGTGTTCCCAAGTTATCATTTATTTGAATCCCAATTCAAGGAAATTTGACTCTGTTTAAGTCTGGGAAACGCATAAAATCATGTAAAGAATTATGTTAACCCTGGAGAAGGTGTGAGGCACTCCCGAATTTTGTAATTTTAGCATGGTCGCTTCAAAGTTACACTGGTCTTAGTTATCTCATTATTACATATTTTAAAACCCTATTTACATTTTTAACGTTTTTAATTATACATTTGTAAGCATTTATGGAATTTATCTGAACAAGTCACGATGTCGTGCAGTTGTTGTTGTTGCAACACATACCAGTGATTCACAACATATTTATTCTATTTATTTGAAGTTAATGGTCAAGGCACGTGAATGTGCACTTAAATTTAGAATTATGTATCAAGACTATGCGTAACGACCCGGCTGGTCGTTTTGAGAATTGTAGCATCGTTCCCTTATTTACTGTTCATTCCCTGCTTAATTGTGGTTATGTGACTTGCCAGGGTAGTTGGTTCGTGTCCAGGAAGGTTTCGGAATGAATTGAGACACTTAGTCTCAAAGTTGAAAGCTTAAGTTTAAATGGTTGACCGGATGTTGACTTGTGTGTAAACGACTCCGAAATAGAATTTTGATGGTTCCGTTAACTTCGTTGGTGATTTTGGACCTAGAAAACAGGGACCTCACGCGTTGGTCTACGCGTTCGCGGAAAGGGGGATCACGTTCGCGAAGCTTGGGGTCATCTAGTCATCGCGTTCGCGAGAGGGACCTCGCGTTCACGTAGAAAGTTATTGGGCGGTTGAAGGGTTCGTGCTACGCGAACGCGAGAAGAGGGTCGCGTTCGCAAAGAAGGGTCACCTGGGCAGAAACTTAAATATTTCAAAACGAGGGTTTGAGTTCATTTTCACAATTTGATTTTGGAAGCTCGGTGGGAGGAGATTAATGGAGAGATTTTCAAGTGAGTGATTGGGGTAAGTGATTCTTACTTAGTTTTGGTTAAAATTTTATGTTTATGTCTTTGATTTCATCATTTAATTAGTGAGTTGGGGTGAAAATTGAGGAAAATAGAGGAAGTTGTTTGGCCGAATTTTGGGGATTCGATTGAGCTTTTGGTATCGGATTTGAGTAATTTTGGTATGGGTAGACTCGTGGTTGAATGGATGTTCGAATTTTGTGACTTTTATCAGATTAGGAGACGTGGACCCAGGGGCCATCTTTTGAGTTGATTTTTCGACTTTCGATTAATAACTTAGTATTTTCTTATGGGATTGATTCATTTAGCTTGTGTTGATTGTATCAAACTGTTTGTGGCTAGATGCGGGGCATTTAGAGGCCGATTCGCAAGGCAAAGGTGTGTTGGAGTAGGGATTTGCACAGTTTGAGGTAAGTAACAGTTTTAAACTTTGTTCTGAGGGTATGCAACCCCGGACTACAGGTTATGGGATTGATATTGAGGTGACGCACATGCTAGGTGACGAACGTGTGGGAGTGCACCATAGTAATTATGACTTGGCCAATTCCATGGACACTGTATAGCTGAATAATATGTTGTTATCTGTATATTCCACATGTGTTTTAGAAATTGAACTGCAAATCATGTTAGAAATCATGCATATGCTATGTGTTGGTACGCTAGGGACACATAAAGGTCGTGTTACATGTTGAATTAGCTGCTATATTGCCATTCACAACTTTTACTTGCATATTATATCTCAATCTCTGTAGTTCCTTATTGAAACATTATATCATCGTTGTTTGGTCTGATTATCATGATTATTGAGAGCCCGAGAGATTGGAGAGATTGATGATTGATTGAGGCCGAGAGCCTGATTGTCAGGACATTTATGGGATCGGGTTGCACACCGCAGTATGTTTTATAGATTGATGTCATGATTGGCTTATTATAGCGCTTCGGCTGAAGGAGCCCCTACGGAGTTTGTACACCCCCAAGTGCGTGCAGGTACCTATTGAGTGTGAGTGTGAGTGCCGACCGAATGGGAGAAATGAGTGACTGTGAGATTAGAGTGAATGGGAAGACTAAGTGACTGTAACTCTGAGATTATGCACTTGATATCATTACTGTGTACTTCAGATGGCATATATCACTATTAAGTAGTTTTTGAGAGATGCCATATTTGTTTCAATTGAACCTGGAATGAATTAACTTTTTTAGCTCTAAATGTCGAACTTGAAAACATGCCTATTATTCATGTATTGTAATTTTCTGTAATTGAAATTTATCTGTGAAGCTCGTCACTACTTTCATTCAGATTGTGAGTCTTGTTACTTAGTGAGTAGGTTGTACTCACACTACACCCTGCACTTCGTGTACAGATCTAGGTGTTACCTGAAACGGTGGGTGTTCATTATCTGAGCAACTTGATCATTCGAAGATTTCGAAGTAGCTCCCGGAGTTTGCAGACCTTGACTCTCCCTCCCTATCTATCAGCTTTATGTATATAGTTTCAATTCTTTTTTTCTTTCATAGACAGTATTTTCATACTCGTGTTGTATAGACGCTTATGTACTCAGTGAAACCTTAGTTTTGGGAACCTCCGTATTGATTTTTGACTTTCTATCCAGTTGTGAGAGCTTTAATAATTTAAACTGGTGTTATTTTATTTTTCATTTTAAAGTGTTAGAAATGTTTTTAGGTGTCGACTTTCCTAGTACCACGGTAGGCGCCATCACGATAGGCTAAGTTTGGGTTGTGACAAGTTAGTATCAGAGCCTAGGTTTTGTAGGTCTCACGAGTCATGAACAGTTTTAGTAGATTCTTACGAATCGGTACGGAGACATATGTACTTATCTTCGAGAAGAGACTGTCAAGCCCTTAGGAAATTTTACATTCTTGTACTTTTGTCGTGCGAATTTTTTTATTTCGGTCACTAAACTTTTATTGTTCTATTCTCTCACAGATGGTGAGGACACGTGTTACTAGTTAGGACGGACTGCCACCAGTACCACCGGCTAGGTCCACGAGAGGTCGAGGTCGTAGTAGGGGTCACGGTAGGGGCAGAGGTGCAGCTCGTACAGCAGCTAGAGCAGTACCTGCAGATCCACCTGTTTCTCTTGTTCAGGAGTAGGTTCCAGATATGGTTGAGCCAATGGGGCCAGCTGAGGCACCAAATGTGCCCAATGTGATTCCAAGCCTTCAGTAGGCTTTGGCTCAGATTTTGACTGTGTGCATTAGCCTCACTTCGGCAGCTTTTGTTCAGACTGTGCCAGCCACTTCTTAGGCTGGGGGAGGTACACCAACTCCCGCCGCACGTACCATAGAGCAGGTGATTCATGGACTTCAAACACTGGGGATACAACCATCCCAGTCGATTACAGCTGCTCAAACCCAAGTGGGTCCCGTTATCGGTGAGGATGAGCAGAAGAGGCTTGAGAGGTTTGGGAGACTCTAGCCTCCATCACTCAGTGGGGCTAAGTCAGAAGATGCTCAGGACTTCTTGGATAGGTGTCACCGGATTCTTCGTATCACGGGTATTCTAGAGACTGGTGGGGACTTGTTTACTACTTTTCAATTTACTGGGCTGCCTTTAAAAGGTGGGAGGCCTATGAGAGGCGCAAGCCAGTCGGTGCAGCTCTACTTACATGGCATGAGTTCTACGTACTCTTCTTGGAGAAGTTTGTGCCACAGACTCGCAGGGAGGAGCTGCGCAGATAGTATGAGCAGCTACCACAAGTTGCCATCTTTGTGACCTAGTATGAGATGAGATTTTCAAAGTTGGCTCGTCACGCAGTATGGTTGGTTCCCACTGAGAGGGAGAGGATTAGGAGGTTCATTGATGGCCTCGCCTATCAGTTGCGTTTTTCTATGACTCGGAAGAGTGTATCAGGTGCTATGTTTGACAAGGCAGTTGATATTGATAGTTCGCAGCCAGGAGTGTGAGGAGAGGGAGGACAAGAGGCCTTGGAGATCATGTGGTTTCAGCACGAGTCATCCTTATAGGCATATCCAGATAGCTCGTCCAGCTCATCGTGGTGCATCATCAAGCCATGGTTCATATAGTGCTCGTCAGGATAAGTCATATCTCAATGTCCATCCATATCAGAGTTCATCCCGTGCTCCATCAGTTCAGGGTTCATCTATGCCAGTTCCTTCTAGAAATTATTCTGGTACTTGGGGTCTGATTAGTCCCCACCACCATCACCGCGGAGTTGTTTCGAGCGTGGGGACTTTGGGTATATGTTGAGATAGTGTCCTTGTTGCCTAGGAGGTCTAATGCAGCAGAGTAGTCAGGCTCCGACTTCCACACCTGTTACTTTACCACCCGCCCAATCAACTCATAGTGAGGCCCATGCAACTAGAGCTTTCCTTAGAAGGGGATGCGGATCAGGTGGCGATTAGGCCCGATTCTATGTTATTCCTTCCAGGCCAGATGTTGTTGCTTCAGATGCAGTGATCACATTTATTGTCTCAGTATGCCACAGGGATGCTTCTATATTATTTGACCTTGGTTACAATGATTCGTATGTCTCATCCGTTCAAGTATCTATGCCAGTGGGAGATACTATTGTTGTGGACCGTGTATATCAGTCATGTGTACTGACTATTGAGGGATTGTAGACTACTGTATATGGCCAAAATCGGGAGTCCGATTTTGAGGCCACTGTGGCACTCCATGTGGGCCTCGAGAAGCTCGAAATAGAATTTGAAGTTTGCCCCGAGGCGCATCCCTCAAGGGAGCATATCGAAGGTTCACTGTGATCGAACTTAGAGCAGTAGAAACCGATGATCATCATGGAAAGGCGAAAAATTCCAAAATACACGTGGCTAGAACTGATAAGGTCTACAGAAAATAGTACAAGTCCGTACTAAGTTGTTGCATAGTTGTACCAGTAGCATTTCTTTGTCATTATTAGGCATCTACTATGTTGGGATTTTCTCCTCCTATATAAAGGGGACCCCTGTCATTTTGTAACAGACATGAATATTCACTACAATAGAACATTCTCTACTTTTCTAGCTCAACAATTCCTCCACTGATTCATTGCCCTTTATTTATCATCTTTATTGATTGTTCTTCATTTATTTCTCATTGTTAACCGCAAAAGGTTATCCTCAAGGCCTCCGGTATCATTGTTTCTTCATCGATTACTCATCATTAAGCGTTATAATCCAATCTCGAGGCCCAGTCTCAGCGAGCTCGAGGCCCTGCCTTGTAACAATCTTGGTTTGCATATCATACTTTTCTTACTCACACTTAGCATTTCTTATCTAATAACTAGTATTGAAATAAATCACATATTTTTAGAACCACAAAATCAAATATAATTGTTAATACCATTTTTCACGGTAAAAAACTAGAGTGTATCGCTTATTTCTTAGTATGGTTGATTTTTGACGTGATATTGGGTATGTACTAGTTGTGTCCATGTCATGCTATGCTGGATTGTCACGCAAAGATCGTGACATTGGCGATGTCGGGGTTACCAAGGATCGAAAGGAGAGGTTCTGTAGATTATATTCCTAGTAGAGTGATTTCTTACTTGACGGCCCAATGGATGGTTGGGAAGGGATGTCAGTCATATTAGGCCTTTGTTAGGGATGTTGGTGTTGATACTCCTATTATTGAATATGTTCCGGTGGTGCGAGATTTTTCGGATGTGTTTTTTGTAGGCCTGCCGAGCATGCTGCCCGACAAAGATATTGACTTTGGTATTGACTTGGTGCCGCGCAATCAGCCCATTTCTATTCTTCTGTATTATATGGCACTAGCTTAGTTGAAGGAATTGAAAGAACAGCTTCAGGAACTTCTTGAAAATGGGTTTATTAGGCCTATTTTTTTGCCTTGGGGTGCACTAGTTCTATTGTGAAGAAGAAGAAGAATGGTACTATGAAGATGTGCATCGACTATAGGCAGTTGAACAAATTTACAATCAAGAACAAGTATCCTTTGTTGCGTATTGATGATCTATTTGACCAGCTTCAGAGAGTGAGGGTGTTCTCTAAGATTGATTGAGGTCTAGGTATCACTAGTTGAAGATTTGGGACTCGGATATTCTAAATACAACATTTAGGACTCGTTATGGTCATTATGAGTTCTTTATGATGTCTACTAGGCTAACCAATGCCCCAACAACATTCATGCACTTGATGAATAGTATATTTTAGCCTTATATTAACTTGTTTTACATAGTATTCATTGACGATATCCTGGTGTACTCTCGTATCCAGGAGGAGCATGCCCATCATTTGAGGATTGTGTTGTAGCATCTGAGGGGGGAGAATCTTTATGCCAAATTCTCCAAGTATGAGTTTTGGCTTAGTTCGGTGGCGTTCTTGGGGCATGTGGTGTCCAGTGAGGGGATTTAGGTAGATCCAAAGAAGATAGAGGTACTTCAGAGTTGGCCCAGGTCATCCTCAACTACTAAGATTTAGAGTTTTCTCGGCATTGCCGGTTATTATTGATGCTTTTTGGAGGATTTCTCGTCTATTGCATCGCCTTTAACCAAATTGAACCAGAAGGGTACTACTTTCAGGTGGTCAGAAGAGTGTGAAACGTGCTTTTTGAGAAGCTCAAGACTACCTTGACCAAAGCTCCAGTTCTAGTTTTTCCTTCTACTTCAGGCTCTTATAACAGTGTATTATGGTGATTCTTGAATCGGTATTAGGTGTGTCTTGATGCAGGAGGGTAGAGTGATTGCTTATGATTCGCGTCAGTTGAAGTCTCATGAGAATAACTACCTTGTTCATGATTTGAAGTTGGATGCTATTATTCATGCATTGAAGATTTGGAGGCATTATCTCTAAGGTGTGTCTTGTGAGGTGTTTACAGTTCATCAAAGTTTCCAGCACTTGTTCAACCAGAAGGACCTAAATTTGAGGCAATGGTGATGGTTGGAACTGCTAAAGGACTATGAAAACACTATTATATATCATCCCGGGAAGGCCAATGTGGTGGCCGATGCCTTGATTAGGAAGGCGGTAGGTATGGGTAGCCTCGCATTCATTCATGTTGGTGGGAGACCGCTTGCAAATGATGTTCAGCCCTTGGCTAACCAGCTCATGAGATTACATGTTTCGAAGCCCAACCAAGTTCTAGCTTCTGTGGTTTCTCAGTCTTCCTTATATGATCGTATCAGAGAGCGCCGGTATGATGATCCCCATTTGTTTGTCCTTAAGGACAGGCTTCAACAAGGTGATGCCAAGGACGTTACTATCAAGGATGATGGGGTGTTGAGGATTCAGGGTCCGGATTTGTGTACCTAATGTTGATGGGCTACATGAGTTGATTCTTGTGAAGGCCCATTGTTCGTGGTATTCCATTCATCCAGGTGCCGCGAAGATGTACCAGGACTTGAGGCAGCACTATTGGTGGAGCATAATGAAGAAGGATATAGTGGGGTTTGTAACTCAGTGCCAAAATTGTCAGCAGGTGAAGTGTGAGCATCAGAGACTTTGTGGAATGCTTCAGAGGCTTGATATTCTCGAGTGAAAATAGAAACGTATCACCATGGATTTTATAGTTGAGCGCCCACGGACTTCAAGGAAGTTTAATGCTATTTGGGTGATTGTGGATCGATTGACCGAGTCCCCGCACTTCATTCCGGTTGGGACTAATTATTCTTCGAAGCAGTTGGCTGAGATTTACATCCACGAGATTGTTCGCCTTCACAGTGTTCCAGTGTCCATCATTTCAGATTAGGGAAGGCAGTTTACATCATAGTTTTTGAGAGCAGTACAAAGAGAGTTGGTCACCCAGGTTGAGTTAAGTACGGCTTTTCACCCTCAGATAGACAGACAGTTCGATCGCACTATTTAGATATTGGATGATATGCTACGCACTTGTGTCATTGAAATCGGGGGTTCATGGGATCAGTTTCTACCGCTCGCGGAGTTTTCCTACAACAACAGCTACTAGTCGAGCATTCAGATGGATATGTATTAGGCTTTGTATGAGAGACGGTATCAATCTTTGGTGGGTTGATTTGAGCCGGTAGAGGCTAGACTATTAGGTACTAACTTGGATCAGGATGCTTTGGACAAGGCTAAATTGATTCACGATCGGCTTTTCATGGTGCAGTCTAGGCAGAAGAGTTACGCCGATAGGAAGGTTATTTGATGTTTCTTTCATGGTTGGGGAGAAGGTATTCCTCAAGGTTTCACCCATAATGGGTGTTATGAGATCCGGGAAGAAGGGCAAGTTGAGCCCTCGGTATACTGGTATGTTTGAGGTAATTTAGAGGATTGGAGAGGTGGCTTACAAACTTGCCTTTCTACCTAGATTGTCGAGTGTGCATCTAGTGTTTCATGTTTCTATGCTCCGGAAGTATGTTGGTGATTTGTCTCATGTTTTGGATTTCCGCACGGTTCAGTTGAATGGTGATTTGACATATGATGTGGGGTCGGTGGCCATTTTGGGTTGGCAGGTTTGAAAGTTGAGGTCCAAGGATATAGCTCCATTGAAGGTGCAGTGGAGAGGTCAACCAGTTGAGGAGGCTACTTGGTGACCGATCGGGAGATGAAGAACAAATATACACACCTATTTGAGACTTCATGTACATTTCTAGACCCGTTCGAGGACGAACGTTTGTTTAAGAGGGGGAGGATGTAACGACCCGGCCAATCATTTTGAGAGTCGTAGTCTCGTTACCCTATTTACTATTCATTCACTGCTTAATTGTTGTTATGTGACTTAAACGGGTAGTTGGTTCGGGTCCGGGAAGGTTTCGAAATGAATTGAGACACTTAGTCTCAAGGTTGGAAGCTTAAGTTGAAAAGGTTCACTCGATGTTGACTTGTGTGTAAACGACTTCGGAATAGAGTTTTGATGGCTCTGTTAGCTCCATTGGATGATTTTGGACTTGGAAGTGTGTTCGGATAGTGATTTGGAGGTTCGTAAATGAACTAGACTCGAAAAGGGGAAAGTGGAAATTTTTTAAGTTTGACCGAGAGTGGACTTTGTGGTTACGGGGCTCGGAATGGGGTTTCGGGAGTTGGAGTAGGCCTGTGGTGTCATTTGTGACTTGTGTGAAAAGTTTGCGGTCAATCCGACGCGATTTTATAGATTTCAGCAATGTTTGTTGAAGTTGGAATTCATTAGTTCTTTAGGCTTGAATTGATGGATATTTGTGGTTTTAGCGTTGTTTGATGTGATTCAAGACTCGACTAAGTTCGTATGATGTTTTAGGACTTATTGGTAGGTTTGGTTGAGGTCCCAAGGGTCTCGGGTGGATTTCGGATGGCTAACAGAAGGGAATTTGGACTTGGAAGATTATTGAAGCGGGAGATTTCTGATGTCTGGTTTCTTTCTTTGCGTTCGAGATGGGAGTCCCGCGTTCGCTAAGAGAATCTAGAGGAAGGTAAAGATTTGTTCATCGGGGGACGGCTTTTGAGTAGACTTTTTTACTTTTGATTAATAACTTAGTATATTCTTATGGTATTGATTCCTTTAGCTCGTGTTGATTGTATCGAACTATTTGTGGCTAGATTCGAGGCATTTGGAGGCCGATTTGCGGGGCAAGGATGTGTTGGAGTAGGGATTTGCACGGACTGAGGTAAGTAACAGTTCTAAACTTGGTTTTGTGGGTTTGAAACCCCGAACTACGTGTCTGTGATTGATGTTGAGGAGCTGACGGGTGTGAGGGCATGCACCATAGTAAGTGTGACTTGGCCAATTCCATGAAAAATTGTATAGTTGAATAATTTGTTGTTATCTGTATGTTCCTCATTTGTTATAGAAATTGAGTTGCAAATCATGTTAGAAATCATGCATAGGCTATATGTTGGTACAGTAGGGACCCATAGAGGTCGTGTTATATGTTGAATTATCAGCTAAATTTGCATTTTGTATTCAGTCACAACTTTTACTTGCATATTGTATCTCAGTCTCTGATGTTCCTTACTTATACATTATATCATCATTATTTTGACTGATTATCATGATTATTGTGAGCCCGAGAGACTGGAGAATTTGATGACTGAGTGAGGCCGAGGGCTTGATTGTGAGGATATTTATGGGATCGGGTTGCACGCTGCAGTATGTTTTATTGATTAATGGCATGATTGGCTTATTATAATGCTTGGGATGAAGGAGCCCCTTCAAGGTATGCACACTCCCAGTGAACGCATGTGCCTACTGAGTGCGAGTGTTGAGAATGAGCGCCGAGCAACTGGGAGAAATGAGAGACCGTGAGGAACGAGTGACTGTGAGACTGGAGTGAATGGGGGGACTGAGTGATTGTAACTCTAAGATTTTGCACTTGATATCATTATTATGTACTTCAGTTGGCATATATCACTATCTTGTAGTTTTTGAGGGATGTCATATCCTGTTTCAATTGAACTTGACATGAGTTAACTATTTTGGCTCTAAATGTGGAACTTGAAAGCATGCTTATTTTTCAAGTATTGTAATTTTCTATAATTGAATTGTCTCTGTGAAGCTCGTCACTACTTTCTGTCCAATTGTTAGTCTCATTACTTACTGAGTTGGTTGTACTCAGGCTACACCCAACACTTTGTGTGCAGATCATGTGTTACGGGACATGGTGGTGTTGATTATCTGAGCAGCTTGATCATTCGGAGATTTCTAGGTAGGTGACCGGCGTTCGCAGACCTTGACTCTTCCTCCCTATCTTTCAGCTTTATGTATATAGTTTCAATTCTTTTTGTCTTTCATAGACAGTATTTTCATACTCGTGTTGTATAGACGCTTATGTACTCAGTGAAACCTTAGTTTTGGGAACCTCCGTATTTATTTTTGACTTTCTATCCAATTACGAGAGATTTAATTATTTAAACCTGTGTTATTCTATTTTTCATTTAAAAGTGTTGGAAATGTTTTGAGGCGTCGGCTTGCCTTGTACCACGTTAGGCGTCATCACGACAGGCTAAGTTTGGTTGTGACACTATGTCATGTAAACCGTACCAATAGTCACGATAACAAACAGCAACAACAACAACAACGAACGTGGTGTATTTCCATAAATGGAACCAATAGCCACGATAATTCATATTATTAATCGGGCCTATAAGCAAGCTACAAATGTTCTAGAAAAATTTATTTTCCTAAGTTTGTGATGGCATGTGAAAGTCCATGAATTGTGGAATTTATTTGTAGGTAAATTGTATATATGAATGAGAGTATCTAAATTTAAACTATAAAATAATTATTAAACTAAGATGGTCGTTAGTTTGTACAGATTTGAAAGTCTTTGATGAGGACTTACGAGTTGGACGAACTCTAAAATTCATGCCTGCCCAGCTGGGCCAATTGCCAAGCCCAAATGCATCGTGTAGGCAACGATCTATTAAAATTTGGAAGAATTAACCCAAATATCCTTCCATCGCAGCAAATATATATTATATCTATAATTTATGTATTAAATAAATATAATTAAGTATAATCAGTATATAATATATGTATATGACTAGAAAAGTAAACAATTAATATGGTCGGCTATTTGTGTAAAACTCCTGTGATACAAGCTCAAGTTTCAGTTACGATAATCATCAATAAAACCAATTCCATCTAGATTCAAACACTACTTCCAGAAGAAAACATTTCATGCTTTGATTCAGAAAAGTAGCCACTCCGTCTTTACTCATCTGATCACTAATCCATGTTCCAAAGTTACGTACAAGGCTGTGAGCTTCATTAATTACAGACCAGGATTTATTCAATTTCAGGCTCTTCCTATTGTTCATATTTAAACTAAATTATGATCCATACATTTTAGTTACTCAAACGAAGCAAACATAGAGATTCATTTTATTACATGAATAACAATTCACCTATAATGGTTAAATCCTTAAACATGAGATAATTTCCCACTATCTGGCCAAAGGTGATTTTTTCTCTCCAGAATACTTCCTTAGCTAGCTCCCATGCTTTCTTGTGGAATTACTTTAAATCTAACAGCCTAGTGTCGAATTGACAATAAATGGTTAACGATTGGCAAATAAGATCCAAGCATGTTCATTTATAATAGTTAAACACGCATATGAATTCAGCAAGAGCAAACATCTCAGCTATTCACAACTAGCAAGTATATCCAAGCATATTTGATTGAAGTCATCGCCTATCATGGTAATGACCCAACCGGCCGTTTTGAGCGTTTGCATCCCATTCAGCTGTTTGAAGTCTTCAGTAGCTTGTGTGAATCGTCGGTTATGAATTTTCAGGTGATTCGGAATTGATTTGGAAGAATGATTATCAACTAGGAAGCTATATTTTGGAAGAGTTTACCAAGTTTGATGTTTGTGTATTTGGCCTCTTATCGGAGTTTTGCTGATTCTGCTAGGGCTGGATAATGATTTTGGACCTGGGCATATGTCTGGATTTGCATTTGGATATTTGTAGAAGGTTTCGGCACTATTGTGGCGAAAATTAGAAATTTGAAGGTTTGGAATGTTCAGAAGTTTGGCCGAGAGTTGGCTTTGATGATATCGGGATCGAATTATTGTTCCGAGAGTTGGAATAGCTTCGTTATGTTATTTGGAACTGGTGTGCAAAATTTGAGGTCATTCCGGGTTGATTTGATATGAGTCGGCACGAGTTTTGCAAGTTGAAAGTTCAAAAGTTCATTAAGTGCGATATGAGATGTGGTTTATGATTTTGATGTTGTTATTTGCAATTTAGGGCCTTGAGTAGGTCCGTATTATATTTTGGGACTTGTTGGTATATTGTCACGACCCGAAATCCCACCCTTCAGGCCGTGACTGTGTCTAACGTTGAACCCGCTAGACAAGCCAACGTGTACAAATAATCTAACATTGAGATACCATCTTAACAGAAATAACAAAACGCCTTACAGTTTTTAACAGCGAAAATGGAATAATAATTCAAAAATACTAAGTGAAATAGTAAATACAGAACGTCGCATAAGCCCCAAAAATCGGGATGTCATAACTCACGAACTCTCTATAGAGTGCTAAATACAAGTCTGAAAGGAAAATACATCATTGTCTTTGAACTAGCGGAAAATGTAAGACAATAAGAGATCCAACGGGTAGAAGAGACACCAAGGCCCACGAACGCCAGCGGGTATACTTTGAAGCTTTGGGTGGACTGAAGGTGACTCCCTCAACGCTGTCCACTGGATCCGGGTGCGGGATCTGCACAACATTAAGAAGTGCAGTGTAGCATCAGTACAACCGACCACATGTACTAAGTAAGTGCATAGCCTAACCTCGGCCGAAGTAGTGACGAGGCTAGACTTAGCAACAACGTTAACCTGTCCTATTTTACAACCCAAGGCATGGAAAAACAAGGCAAGATATAGGCAGACAAGTATGGGGATACGGGAGCAGTTAAAGGGGAACAGATGAGATAGAGCAGTTAAATGAGCATGAAGAGCAGACAAGAAAAGGCAATTTAACAAATGAATGTTAAGGAAACAAGTGTAAATGCCAGAAATGTAAATAATGGCACGGCATCACCCTTCGTGCTTTTACTCTCTTCCTCACAATGCGATGTAGGATATGAAACAATCATGAAACATGGCACGACATCACCCTTCGTGATTTTACTCTCTTCCTCACTATGCGATGTATTATGTATGTCAATATAATCAATGTAAATCATGGCACGGCATTAACCTTCGTGCTTATAATCAAGGTAAACCATGGCTCGACATTAACCTTCGTGCTTATAATCAATGTAAATCATGGCACGGCATTAACCTTCGTACTTATAATCAATGTAAATCATGGCACGGCATTAACCTTCGTGTTTATAATCAATGTAAATCATGGCACGTCATCACCCTTCGTTCTTTACACTCTTTCTCACTATGCAATGTATGGTGTGATCAATGTATATCATGGCACGGCATCACCCTTCGTGCTTTACACTCTTCCTCACCAAAACAATGACAAATATCAATGGTAAGGAATGCAGCATAGTGGAAATATAGTTCAAAATCACCCGGCAAGGCGAAAGCATCAATCAATATCACAACAGTTGCCCGACAAGGGTCTCAGCTATAACCAATCTCTTCATATATATATCCTTAAAAAATGGGTTCTCAAGCGAACCAATACACCATGAGTTCATCGACCAAGTCTTCCAGCAACAAACAACTCCCAAGAAGTGACAAATTCATATTATGACGAACATGGAAGTAATAATAAGATTTTCATCAAAAATAGACTCACGGGCATGCTTGACACACAATGCATAGGTACTCGTCACTTCACTTATGCATTGGACATGATAAACACTTAGCACATAGCATACAATACATATTCCCTCACCAAAGTTAGGCAAGACACTTACCTCGGTTCCAAAAATAGCAATCAAGCCTCTAATACCGCCTTTCCTTTAGAATCCGACTCTCAAACAATAATATCTAGGCATAATTAACTCAATAATATCAATAATGACTTATTAACACAGTCTCATAGCCTAATTATACAATTCCTAGCATTCTTCCAAAAATACCAAAATTCGATCCCGGGCCTGCTTGGTCCAAAGGCGAGGCTTGGACCAAAACCCGATCACCCATACCCCCACGAGTTCAAATGTATGGTTTGTTTTGACATCCGACCCCAAATTGAGGTTGAATTACCCAAAATTTTCTAAAACCTAACTCTACCCAAAACCCCTAATTTCTACTTTGATTTTAGGATTTTAGGCATAGATTCTAGTGATTAGGGAAGAAAGGTGGAAGAAATTGTTGTTAGAAACTCTTACCCACAAGGCTATGGAGGAGGAATTGGCTTGGAGGTCTTCAATGGGGGTTGGAGAAGAAGAAGGAAGTGAAAAATTATGAAATCCCGTAAGTGTATTCTGTTTTGGGCTTTTAAAATAACTGGGCGAAAATGTTCAGTGCGATCGCGGAGTTAGCTGGGTTTCACTCTCTGCGATCACGGAGAGAGGATTGCGATCGCGGAGAAGCTAGACTGCACTCTCTGCGATCGCGGAGAGAAGAATGCGATCGCGGAGCATCAGGATCTCCTACACTGCGATCGCGGCCCCACCAATGCGATCGCATAAGGCATCAGACCCCTCCCCCACTCTCAAATATATGTGATCGCAGCTCCACCTATGCGATCGCATAGACTAAGCCCCCAGACACCAGAAAATCAACCAAAACACTAGATTTTTCCCACTTTTACACCTTGTTAGCTACCCGAAACTCACCCGAGCCCTCGGGTCTCAAAACCAAAAACACACACAACTCCCAAATTATCCTACGGACTTATTCAAGTTTTTAAATCATCAAAATATCATCAAAATCAAGGAATTAAACCTCAAAATTCATAAAATTTCCTTAAAACTTCATAAAGCTTAATTATTCTAATTTTGATCTGAATCACGTCATTTCAAGTCTGTTTTACACAAAATTTCAGAGATAAGTCACATAACATATATTAAAACCTGTTCCGGGCTCTGGAACCATAATACGGGCCCGGTAACACGGTTTTCACATCAATTATCATTCTCAAAAACCTTTATTATTTTCAGAAAACAATTTTCTTTAAAAATTCATTTCTCGAGCTTGGGGCCTCGGAATTTGATTCCGGGCATACGCCTAAGTCCCATATTTTTCTACAGACCCTACGGGACAGTCAAATCACGGGTCCGGGCCTGTTTACCAAAAATATTGACCAAAGTCAACTCTATTCCATTAATTATTATAAAATTCTATTTTCATCAAGTTTTCACATAAAAGCTTCCCGGCAACACGCCTGGACTGCGTACGCATATCGAGGTGAGATTAACGGAGGCTTTCGGGGCCTCAGAACACAGATTTAGCCAAATATACACAGGATGACCTTTTGGGTCGTCACAATCTCCACCTCTAAAACAAACGTTTGTCCTCGAACGTACATAGAAATGTACTTGAGTCTAAGAAAAGATAGGGATAACGAATCCTCATATCGGACTCGGACACCCAAGTAGCTGCCTCGGTAGGCTGACCTCTCCACTGAACACGGACTGAAGGATAACTCTTCGATCTCAACTGACGAGCCTTCCTAACTAATATGGCTACCATCTCCTCCTCATAAGTCAGATCCTTGTCCAATTGGACAATGCTGAAGTCAAGAACATGAGATGGATCTGAAATATACCTCCGGAGCATAGATACATGAAACACTGGATGCACGGCTGATTAATGTGGTGGCAAGGTAAGTCTGTAGGCCACCTCTCCTGCATTGTCCAAAATCTCAAATGGACCAATGTACCTAGGGCTCAACTTGCCCCTCTTCCCGAACCTCATCACGCCCTTCATAGCGACACTCTAAGAAACACCGGATCTCCTATCATGAAAGCTAAATCTCGAACTTTGCGATCTACATAACTCTTTTTCCTGGACTGAGTTGTACGAAGCCTATCGTGAATAATCTTCACCTTGTCCAAGGCGTCCTGGACTAACTCAGAACCCAATAGCCTAGCCTCTCCCGGCTCAAACCATCCAACTGGAGACCGACATCGCCTACCATACAATGCCTCATAAGGAGCCATTTGGATGCTCGACTGATAGCTGTTGTTGTAGGAAAACTCCGCTAAGGGCAAGAACTGATCCCATGATCCACCAAAGTCGATGACACACGCTCGCAACATATCCTCCAAAATCTGAATAGTACGTTCGGACTGTCATTCCGTCTGTGGATGAAATGCTGTGCTCAACTCAATCTGTGTGCCCAGCTCTCGCTGAAATACTCTCCAGAAATGGGAGGTAAACTGAGTACCTCGGTCTGATATAATGGATAGGGGCACACCATGCAATATGACAATCTTTCTCATATAGATCTTTGCCAACTTCTCCGCTGAATACAACACCGACATAGGAATGAAGTGTGTTGACTTGGTCAACCTATCCACAACAATCCACACTGCGTCAACCATCCTCTAAGTCTGTGGCAGCCCAACTACAAAATCCATTGTGATACGCTCCCACTTCCACTCGGGAAGCTAAATCTGCTGCATCAAACCACCGGGTCTCTGGTGCTCATACTTAACTTGCTGACAATTCAGGCACCGAGCTACATAAGCTACAATATCCTTCTTCATCCTACGCCACCAATAATGCTGCCGCAAGTCCTGGTACATCTTTGCGGCGCCCGTATGAATGGAATACCGGGAACTATGGGCCTCCTGTAGTATCAACTCACGAATGCCATCCACATCGGTTACACAAATACGACCCTGCATCCTCAAAACTCCCTCGGCATCAAATGTGACCTGCTTGGCACGTCCGTGCCGAACCGTATCTCTAAGAGCAGATAAACAATGATCATCATATTGCCTGGCACGAATACGACCATACAATGAAGAACGAGAGACGGTGTGGGCCAAAACACTGCCACCCTTAGAAACCTTCAACCTCACAAATCGGTTGGCTAACGCATGAACATCCAAAGCAAGAGGCCGCTCTCCAACTAATAAATAGGCAAGACTACCCATGCTAACTGACTTCCGGCTCAACGCATCGGCCACCACACTGGCCTTCCCCGGATGATAGAGAATAGTAATATCATAATCCTTCATCAACTCTAATGACCTTCTCTGCCTCATATTCAACTCCCTTTGCTTAAACAAGTATTGCAAACTCTTGTGATCAGTGAATACCTCACATGGTACCCCATACAGATAGTGTCTCCAAATATTTAAGCATGAACAATAGTTGCAAGCTCCAAGTCGTGAACTGGATAATTCTTCTCGTGTAACTTCAACTGACGAGATGCATAGGCTCTGACCTTGCCATTCTGCATCAATACCGCACCGAGCCCAACCCGTGAAGCAATCACAATACACGGTATACGGACCTGAACCTGTGGGCAATACTAACACTGGTGATGTGGTCAATGATGTCTTGAGCTTCTGAAAGCTCGCCTCACACTCCTCGGACCATCTGAACTGCACATCTTTCTGCGTCAACTTGGTCATCGGGGCTGCTATAGATGAAAACCCCTCCACAAACCGATGATAATAGTCTTCTAGGCCTAAGAAGCTCCGAATCTCGGTGGCTGAAGTGGGCATAGGCCAATCTCTAACTGCTGAAACCTTCTTCGGATCTACCTGAATTCCCTCTGCCGACATAACGTGGCCCAAGAATGCCACAGAACTCAACCAGAACTCGCACTTATAAAACTTGGCGTACAACTGCCGATCTCTCAGAGTCTAGAGAAAAACCCGAATATGATGCTCATGCTCCTCTCGACTACGGGAATAAATCAAGATATCATCTATAAACATGATCACGAATGAGTCCAAATAAGGCCTGAATACCCGATTCATCAATTCCATAAAAGCGGCGGGGGCATTAGTCAACCCAAACGAGATAACCAAAAACTCATAATGTCCATAACGCGTGTGAAAAGCCGTCTTAGGCACATCAGACGCCCTGATCCTCAGCTGATGGTAACCAGATCTCAAGTCTATCTTAGAGAACACTGAATTACCCTGAAGCTGATCAAATAAGTAATCAATCCTCGGCAAAGGATACTTGTTCTTGATAGTAACCTTATTCAACTGCCGATAGTCAATACACATCCTCATAGAGCCATCTTTCTTCTTCAGGAATAATACGAGAGCACCCCAAGGAGAAACATTAGGCCTTATGAAGCCTTTATCCAACAAATCATGTAATTGTTCCTTTAATTCCTTCAACTCTGGCGGAGCCATACGATACGAGGGAGTAGAAATGGGCTAAGTGCCCTCAGCTAATTCAATACAGAAGTCAATATCCCTGTCGGGTGGCATACCCAGAAGGTTAGCAGGGAATACCTCTGGAAATTCACGAACTACGGGCACAGATTCCAGGGAAGGAACCTCGGCACTAGAATCACGAACATAGTCCAGATAGGCCAAATAATCCTTCTCGACCATGCGTCGAGCCTTCATATAAGAAATAACTCTACCAGAAGAATAACTAGGAGTCCCTCTCCACTCTAAACGAAGTACTCCTAGCAAGGCTAAGGTCACTGTCTTGGCATGACAGTCCAGAATGGCATGATAGGGAGATAGCCAGTCCATACCCAATATAACATCAAAGTCTACCATATCAAGAAACAATAAATCTACCCGAGTCTCCAAACCACCAATAACAAAAGCAAGAACGGTAGACTCGATCTACCACAATAGAATCACCCACCGGTGTAGATACATATACAGGGGTACTCAGCGAATCACGGGCATAATCAGATAAGGAGAAAAATATGACGACACATAGGAGAATATAGACCCCGGATCAAATAAAATTGAAGCATCTCTGCTGCAAACTGAAACCATACCTGTAATGACTACATCGGAGACCTCAGCCTTGGGCCTGGCAGGAATAGCATAACAACGGGGCGGAGCCCCTCCAATCTGAACATCTCTGGGTCGACCTGCTGCGACCTGACCCCTACCCCTCGTGGCCTGTGCTACACCTCTATGAGTCTAACCTCCACCTCTGGCACCACGACAACCACCCCGAGCTGGATGATGGGGTGGGGTGCACCTGCGACGGGGACCATGGCGCAAGAACCCTGATACTGAGAACTACCAGAAACCGCGGGGCAATACCTCGCAATGTGCCTCGGAACACCACAAGAATGACATAGCCTCTGCTGGTATGACTGGGGACTATGGAACTGCCCCAGACGACCCTGATAACCACCCTGGTAACTCTGAAGCGGATGTGTGATGGTAGGTGCTGGTGGTGCACTAATAGGAGCTGGCGGTGCACGGTGGGATACCTGAAGTGCTGACTGAAAAGGTCGGGGTGACTGACCTCTGCCGAAAGAATTCCTTCCTCCAGATGAGGCTCTACTGAATCTACCAAAGTGACGGGGCCTCTTGTCAGCCCCCTGACCACTACTCTGTGATAAAATCATTACAATCCTCCTGGCCACATCAGCCGCATCTTGGAAGGAAATATCAGTACCTGAATCCCTAGCAATATGAAGTCTGATAGGCTGGCCAAACCCTCAATAAATCTCTGAACCCTCTCCCGATCAGTGGGGAGTATCATCAATGCATGTCTGGCTAAGGTGATGAATCTAGTCTCACACTGGGTAACTATCATAGAACCCTGCTGGAGGCGCTCGAACTGCCTCCGGAGATCCTCCCTCTGAGTAATGGGAAGGAACTTCCCCAAGAATACCTCTGTGAACTGAGCCCAAGTCAAAGGTGCTGACCCAGCTGGTCTGGCTAAGCAAGAGTCTCTCCACCAAGTCTTGGTTGTGCTAGATAACCGAAAAGTAGCAAAGTTAACTCCATTAGACTCCACTATGCCCATGTTCCGAAGAACCTCATGACACCTGTCCAAATAATCCTGTGGATCCTCTGACGGTGTACCAGTAAAAGTGGAAGTTAATAACTTTGTGAACCGATCTAATCTCCATAGAGCATCTACTGACATAGTTGCACCCTCGCCCGCCGGTGCCACAATAGCCGGCTAAACTACTCCAGCTATCTGAGGTGCTGGAGTCTGAAACTGAGTGGCAACCTACTCTGGGGTATGAATGACAGGAGTCTGGGTCCCTCCCCCAGCCTGAGATCTAGCTGGTGCAGTAGGAAGAAGACCTGCGTGGGCTACGCTCTCAATGAGTCCTACCAGATGGACAAGAGCGTTATGAAGCACTGGAGTAGCTATGAACCCCTCTGGGACCTGCGCTGGTCCAACTAGGACTGCCGGAACTGGGACTTCCTTGTCAGACTCGACCTGAGGGTCCTCCACTGGGGTTGCTGCTCTGGGATGAGCCCGGCCGCTGCATCGACCTCTAGCACGGCCTCGTCCTCGACCTCGACCCCTCGTAGGAGATGTAGCAGGAGTGTCGGGCTGCTGAGCGGAACCAAGGGAAGCACGCGTCCTTTTCATCTGCGAGAGAGTAGAATAGGAACTCAATCAGTACTCGAAATTCATATCGCACGACAGAGATGAAGAAATGTGGTGTTATCCTAACTTTGCAGCATCTGGGGGATAAGTACAGACTTCTCCGTACCGATCCCTCAGACTCTACCAAGTTTGTCAGTGAGTCGTGAGACCTAAGCAACCTATAGCTCTGATACTAACTTGTCACGACCCGAAATCCCACCCTTCAGACCGTGACTGCGTCTAACGTTGAACCCGCTAGACAAGCCAACGTGTACAGATAATCTAACATTGAGATACCATCTTAACAGAAATAACAAAATGCCTTACAGTTTTTAACAGCGGAAATGGAATAATAATTCAAAAATACTAAGTGAAATAGTAAATACAGAACGTCGCATAAGCCCCAAAAATCGGGATGTCACAACTCACGAACTCTCTATAGAGTGCTAAATACAAGTCTGAAAGGAAAATACATCATTGTCTTTGAACTAGCAGAAAATGTAAGACAATAAGAGATCCAACGGGTAGAAGAGATACCAAGGCCCACGAACGCCAGCGGGTATACCTTGAAGCTATGGGTGGACTGAAGGTGACTCCCTCAACGCTGTCTAGTGGGTCTCGATGCGGGATCTACACAACATTAAGAAGTACAGTGTAGCATCATTACAACCGACCCCATGTACAGAGTAAGTGCCTAGCCTAACCTCGGCCGAACTAGTGACGAGGCTAGACTTAGCAACAACGTTAACTTGTCCTATTTTACAACCAAAGGCATGGAAAACAAGGAAATAGATAGGCAGACAAGTATGGGGATACGGGAGAAGTTAAAGGGGAACAAATGAGATAGAGCAGTTAAATGAGCATGAAGAGCAGACAAGAAAAGGAAATTTAACAAATGAATGTTAAGGAAACAAGTGTAAATGCCAGAAATGTAAATAATGGCACGGCATCACCCTTTGTGCTTTTACTCTCTTCCTCACAATACGATGTACGATATGAAATAATCATGAAACATGGCACGACATCACCCTTCGTGCTTTTACTCTCTTCCTCACTAGGCGATGTATTATGTATGTCAATGTAATCAATGTAAATCATGGCACAACATTAACCTTCGTGCTTATAATCAAGGTAAATCATGGCACGGCATTAACCTTCGTGCTTATAATCAATGTAAATCATGGCACGACATTAACCTTCGTGCTTATAATCAATGTAAATCATGGCACGGCATCACCCTTCGTGCTTTACACTCTTTCTCACTATGGAATGTATGGTGTGATCAATGTATATCATGGCACGGCATCACCCTTCGTGCTTTACACTCTTCCTCACCAAAACAATGACAAATATCAATGGTAAGGAATGCAGCATAGTGGAAATATAGTTCAAAATCACCCGGCAAGGGGAAAGCATCAATCAATATCACAACAGTTGCCCGACAAGGGTCTCAGCTATAACCAAAATATATATATATATATACATATATATATATATCCTTAAAAAATGGGTTCTCAAGCGAACCAATACATCATGAGTTCATCGACCAAGTCTTCCAGCAACAAACAACTCCCAAGTAGAGACAAATTCATATTATGACGAACATGGAAGTAATAATAAGATTTTCATCAAAAATAGACTCACGGGCATGCTTGACACACAATGCATAGGTACTCGTCACTTCACCTATGCATTGGACATGATAAACACTTAGCACATGGAATACAATACCTATTACCTCACCAAAGTTAGGCAAGACTCTTACCTCGGGTCCAAAAATAGCAATCAAGCCTCTACTACCGCCTTTCCTTTAGAATCCGACTCCGAAACGATAATATCTAGGCATAATTAAGTCAATAATATCAATAATGACTCATTAACACAGTCCCATAGCCTAATTATACAATTCCTAACATTCTTTCAAAAATACCAAAATTCGATACCGGGCCCGCTTTGTCCAAACACGAGGCTCGGACAAAAACCCGATCACCCATACCCCCACGAGTTCAAATGTATGGTTTGTTTTGACATCCGACCCCAAATTGAGGTTGAATTACCCAAAATTCCCTAAAACCTAACTCTACCCAAAACCCCTAATTTTTACTTTGATTTTAGGATTTTAGGCCTAGATTCTAGTGATTAGGGAAGAAACGTGGAACACATTGGTGTTAGAAACTCTTACCCACAAGTCTATGGAGGAGGAATTGGCTTGGAGGTCTTCAATGGGGGTTGGAGAAGAAGAAAGAAGTGAAAAATTATTAAATCCCGTAAGTGTATTATGTTTTAGGCTTTTAAAATAACTGGGCGAAAAAGTTCAATGCGATCGCGGACAAGGGATTGCGATTGCAGAGTTAGCTCGATTTCACTCTCTGCGATGGCGGAGAGAGGATTTCGATCGCGGAGAAGCTGGACTACACTCTCAGCGATCGCGGAGAGAAGAATGTGATCGCGGAGCATGAGGATCTCCTACACTGCGATCGCGGCCCCACCAATGCAATCGCGTAAGGCATCAGACCCCTCCCCCACTCTCAACTCTATGCGATCCCAGCTCCACCTATGCGATCGCATAGACTAAGCTACCAGACACCAGAAAACCAACCAAAACACCAGATTTTTCCCACTTTTACACCCCGTTAGCTACCCGAGCACTCGGGTCTCAAAACCAAAAACACACACAACTCCCAAATCATCCTACGGACTTATTCAAGTTTTTAAATCACCAAATATCATCAAAATAAAGGAATTAAACCTCAAAACTCATAAAATTTCCTTAAAACTTCATAAAGCTTAATTA